>JBBBDQ010001830.1:0-155000 GCA_037127315.1 Ascarosepion bandense
CCAACTGCCTCCTTGTTGATAATAAACTCGGTGTTTATGACTATGCTAACTGTGGATTCCAAGTGAGGAACTGCACAAAATAATGAACAATAAAAACACATATGGAGATAGGAAAGTAGGTTATATTGAACGTAATATACAAACTTGAACGCAGGTTAGTAAATCCAGGAATACTATTAGTAAGAAATAAATATATACAAGTCTTGAAGTGAAGTCGTTGGAAACAGTATATCCATGTATATTATTCTAGCTGAGTGGAGCTCAGAGCTATTCTGACTTCTGATGTGGTAATCTCTGGGTAACATCGGTATCTCTCGGTAACTTACGTATCAGCTCCGATACACTGCGATAACTCTCACGGATCTCTCTATGGCAGGACTATATGTACACTCAGTCGAGTCCATTATCATATACAAAGGGGAGATTCCACAACAAGAAGTATTGTTTTATTTGTAAAATATTTTTTTTTTAATTTTCAATCTCTGTTTTTTAAAATTTCATTTGGATCCCTTTTTTGTCTCCTCTTTTACAGTTGGTCTGTAATTTTCTATTTATATATTTAGTATAATTTTCATTTTCACCAGCACTCTGCTTTTTAACTTAACCCTCTAGGGCCATTCGTATCATATTTGATACAGTATGAAAACAAGCCTTGAAAGAAATATTTTCCTGAAAAAATTTTTAAGAGAAATATTTTATAAATTTCAAATGAAAGCAGTACTGACTGCTCAGTCAATGAATACCAAATGTTTCCTTATAGGGAAATACTGTATCAAATATGATACGAATGGCCCTAGAGAGTTCATTTCCCTTGATATTTTATGTAATACTGAGAATTTTGTCTGTAGAACTTTGCTTCTTTATTAATTTACCCCACTTTTCACAAAAGTGTCTTTATCAAATCAGTGCAAATATTCGTTCCTGTTTTTCATTTGTAATAAAAAATGACTACAATTTGATCCTTCTTTTTTTGTACTGATTTGAACAATGTAAATAAGTAAAATGCCTCATCTCAGAAATATAAACAAGTGTTGTTTTATTTATAAAATTTATTTTTTTCATATCTCCGTTTTTTTAAAAATTTCACTTGGATCCTTTTTTTGTTTCCTCTTGTACAGTTGCTCTGTCATTTTCTACTTATATATTTTGTCTAATTTTTTTATTTACAACAACATTCTGCTTTTTAACTTAATTTCCCTTGAAATTTCATGTAATACTGAGAATTTTGCCTGTAGAACTTTGATCCTTTATTCATTTACCCCACTTTTCACAAAAGTGTCTTATATCAAATCAGTGCAAATATTCATTCCTGGTTTTCATTTGTAATAAAAAATGACTACAATTTGATCCTGCTTTTTTGGGAGGGGAGGTACTGATTTGGTGTCTTACAGTTTGCATTCAGTTGCATGTTAGATTTTGTTGAATTATGCACTAAGAATTTCGGAAAGGGATAAACATCGGAACTGCGACAAAAAGCATTCAGTAGGTGTATTTGGACTGTACTCCAGCTTTTTGGACAGTCAAAAGTGCTTTGGCTGATTTCCTTTTGGTGATTTTAATCTAAACGGACAACCATGTACTGGGTGAACTTCCAATGTCGATGAAAATGCCTTCCTTCCCATCTTAGAGAATAAACCAATTTCAATGGAAGTGATTGCTAAGAATGTTAAGAGGCTTGGGTTAATCTCCACCCACCCAAAAACCTCCCCAAAAAACCCCAAAAATACAAAAAACAAAAAAAACAGCCAATTTTGTTGAATCAAAAAGGTGTCAATTTCCACTCAGATAATGCAAAACTGTTTATTGTAAAACAGACCACACATAAGCTTAAAGAGTTGACATGCGAAAGCTACCATATTCTCCTGACTCTTTTTGTTTGGATTTTCATTTGTTCCAGTCTCAACAGAACAATTTCAATGAGAAAATTTCTGATTCTCTACAGTCAGTCGAAATCTACCTAACAATCTTCTTCCAGTGGACACTTCGTTATGGTTAGCAAGTTTGTCTCTCTAGCTCAGTTATGACGGAATAGTGAGTTCAATCCATACTTTTTTGCTCTCTAGCTCAATTATGACGGAATAGTGAGTTCAATCCATACTTTTTTGCCTTGTGCTACATCTAAGTTATGCTTCAGAACTTTGATCCTTTATTCATTTACCCCACTTTTCACAAAAGTGTCTTATATCAAATCAGTGCAAATATTCATTCCTGGTTTTCATTTGTAATAAAAATGATGGCAATTTGATCCTGCTTTTTTTTTTGGTACTGATTCAGTATGTTACAGATTGCATTCAGTTGCGTGTCAGATTTTGTTGAATTATGCGCTATGAATTTCGGAAAGGGACAAACATCGGAACTGCGGCAATAGGCATTCTGTAGGTGTATTTGGACAACACTTCGTTGTGTTTAGTAAGCTTGTCTCTCTAGATCAATTATGACTGAATAGTGAGTTCAATCCTCATTGGGCAACCCATACTTTTCGGCCTGGTGCCACATCTAAGCTACGCTTTAAAAATTCGCCATAATCTTCTTCCAACAAAAAACACAAGGTTTGTACGAAAATGACAAATTAACATTTGTTAAAAATAATAACGATTATGTCAGTCAGTTAAGTGCCATACGTGAAACACACTTGGGCGATCATGTCTCTTTCGAGACATGACTGACTGGGCAGAAGATTATCATACATATATGTATGTGCGTGTGAAATAGTATTCACCAGTTATATTTTTGAGTACTTTCCGATTTCTTTTAAGAATTCGAGTATCCTGCTTGGTCTTGTTTCCATAAATAGTTTTTTCAAACTACTTGTTTGGTAATACTTCTTTCACATTCTATTTAAGATTGTACACTCTAAAAGTATATGTTTGACACTTAACCTTTTTTGACAGCTGGTACATATTGGGGATTCATGATTCCAACTATTATATTCAGTCAGTCAGTTAAGTGCCATCATATCTCGAAAGAGACATAACTGACTGGGCAGAATATTATCCCGCAGTAGGTTGCCATTGTTTTCTGCGGTAGATTGGTTGCCAGCCAAGGCTATAGAACCCAATCTGCCCTGCTATTTAACTCATAACTGGAGGGGAGAGACGGTTTAATACCTTTCCCAAGGGTAATGTGCGTAAGTGAATGCAATGGATTCAAATGGAATTCGAACTCTGCTCCCTGATTTCTCGTTCCGAGCCGATATTCACTGCACTACAACGCACTTGACTAATAAATCTTTTTTGTGACTATGTAAAATGTTATTTTTAATTTTCTAATCAGGAACGAATTTTTGCAACGATTTTTTTTGTTTGCTTTCGCTTTCTGGGCTTTTGGGAAGGCTATTAAGGCAACTGAAGCAGAAACTTTTACTTTCATTTTAAATGGATAATTTCAAGTCAGTATATATTTTTTTGTCATTTCTTCAAGTGTTTTATCTTTTGTAAGTACACTGTTTACATTATTAGAACTATTATCCTCATCTTTGTTGCCATTTGTACGACGTTTCGGCCATTGTACGCTCCAGCCTTCTTCAGTTGCTAGGAATTTCGAACCGAACCCTTTATTACAATCACTGGGGTATAGCATTCTCATTCCTTGCGTAGAGCCTCTTTTGGTAGTCATGAGTTATTTCCTTCTAACGTTCTAAGTTACTTGTTCACCACGGCTGTAGTTTGGTATTGAACTCACAACTCTTTGGGTCAAGTCACAGGAACTAACTAACGTCTATATCCACAAGACCATGTGTCCTTAAGGAAGAAAGATGAGGACAAGAATCCAAATAATGTAAATAGTGTAAATACTAATTCATTCCAGAAATATAGACAAATACTTTTGTAAGTAATTTTGTTTATTTTTTATTCCATGTTAGTTGCTTAATATTTCTTTTTCTTCGTATTTATATCGTTTTTACTCTTTTGTGAGTCTTCTCAACGATGAAGAAGAAACCTGAAGCAACATCAATGTAATCCTACAGAAGAATGCTGAGGATGCCATGGAGCGAACACGTGAACAACGACGAAATTTTAGGAAAAATGGAAACAAGCAGGAAACTTATACATAACACCAGGAAGAGGCAGTTGAAATTTCAATGGTACATATCGAGGAAACAAAGCTTGGAAAGTGTAATACTCACACTGAAACCCGAAAGCAAATTGGAATAGTGAAATATATTTTTAGAAAGATAATTAAAATATAAAGAAACAAGAAAATTATTTGATATCTCCCGGAAAGGGATATATACACGACCGGTCATAATTATTAGGCCACCCCAATTTAAAAAAAAAAAAAGAAACGATGTATTTTATACTATTTTTAGTATTTATTGCCAAGTGGATAATTCTAAATGAAAATAGAATGGTTATTTTGTTATTATTACTCTGCAAAATTTTACAAGGCAAATAGCGACAATTTACCCATCGCACCCTATAGATTTGCTCTCTCTTTCTCTCTCTCTCTCTCTCTCTCTATATATATATATATATATATATATATATATATATGTATATAGAAATCATGTATTTCATACTATATTTAAGTGGACAATTCTAAATGAAAATGGAATGTTTTTTTTTGTTATTATTGCTTTGAAAAATTTTACAAGGCAAGGAAGCAAAGATGAACTCGTCCGAATCACCCTTAATTTTCTTCATTCTTTCATTGATGAAATTGCAATGTAGGTAATTACTAAATATTTATAAATTCATTTGATGCACATGTTATGGTGCAGTATTAACAAAAGAATCATTCTATTTTCATTTAGAATTAATCACTTGGCATAAAATGCTAAAAAATAGTATGAAATATATCGTATTTTTTTAAACACTGGGGTTTCCTAATAATTATGACCGGTAGTGTATATCATTCAAGGTAGCAAGCGGTGTTGGTAAAGGTAACCGGGTAGGACAATCTAGTACGTAGACGTAATGGACGGTACTCGTCGTATGCAGTATCTTGAGATGTAGGCGTAGTCAATAGACGTAGACCAATAGTCGTAGATCTCTAGACGTAGACCTCCAGTCGGAAACCTGTAGACCTCTAGCGGTAGACACATGGACGTAGACCACTCTGCGTCCTCGCCTTCGTCTGTATTTATAGCTGACACCATGAGCGGGAACCAAGGTGTATACATGTTCATTACATATTCATTACATCATTATCATTTTATTTCTATTTTCGCTAAAACAACGTCGTTGCTTACATGTTAGTTCCATGGTATCCGTAGCACAAAAATACCAATCAAAACTCTCTCCTGTATACCGCTCTGTTTCAATATTACCGCGGTGTATGTGGTTAGAAATATCGGTCGAATTTCAATTTTCAATTGCGCCTCTCGCATCTTTTGGAAAATTATAATTTTCTAGTTATGATGTGCAGAGACATTTTCAGTTTAGTTTCCCTTTCTCACTCATCTTCTTCATTTTGCATTCTGATAAATCGAAACGGCCATATTGATGACTTGACATTCAATTTTGATTGTAATTAAAGATTTATTTAAAATGTTTACCCAAAACAAACAATGCCAACATTTTGTATTGAATGCATTTTCTAGAAAAATCACATAACAACAAATTTCCAGAGTAAAATCAATTCCGAATGCATTTTCATAATAAAATCCCTTTCCAATGCATTTTAAAAGTAAAATCATTTCCAAATGTATTTTCTTAGTAATATCCATTTCCAATGTAAATTCATAGTAAAATCCTTTTCCAATGCATTTTCATATGAACATCCCTTTCCAATGCATTTTCATCATAAAATCCCTTTCCAATGCATATTCATAGTAAAATCCCTTTCCAATGCATTTTCATAATAAAATCCCTTTCCAATGCATTTTCATAGTAAAATCCCTTTCCATGCATTTTCATAGTAAAATCCTTTTCCAATGCATTTTCATAGTGAAATCCCTTTCCAATGCATTTTCATAGTGAAATCCCTTTCCAATGCATTTTCATAGTGAAATCCCTTTCCAATGCATTTTCATAGTGAAATCCCTTTCCAATGCATTTTCATAGTGAAATCCCTTTCCAATGCATTTTCATAGTGAAATCCCTTTCCAATGCATTTTCATAGTGAAATCCCTTTCCAATGCATTTTCATAGTGAAATCCCTGTCCAATGCATTTTCATAGTAAAATCCCTTTCCAATGCATTTTCATAGTAAAATCCCTTTCCAATGCATTTTCATAGTAAAATCCCTTTCCAATGCATTTTCATAGTAAAATCCCTTTCCAATGCATTTTCATAGTGAAATCCCTTTCCAATGCATTTTCATAGTGAAATCCCTTTCCAATGCATTTTCATAGTGAAATCCCTGTCCAATGCATTTTCATAGTAAAATCCCTTTCCAATGCATTTTCATAGTAAAATCCCTTTCCAATGCATTTTCATAGTAAAATCCTATTCCAATATATTTTCATAGTAAAATCCCTTTCCAATGCATTTTCATAGTGAAATCCCTTTCCAATGCATTTTCATAGTGAAATCCCTTTCCAATGCATTTTCATAGTGAAATCCCTTTCCAATGCATTTTCATAGTAAAATCCCTGTCCAATGCATTTTCATAGTAAAATCCCTTTCCAATGCATTTTCATAGTAAAATCCCTTTCCAATGCATTTTCATAGTAAAATCCTATTCCAATATATTTTCATAGTAAAATCCCTTTCCAATGCATTTTCATAATAAAATCCCTTTCCAATGCATTTTCATAATAAAATCCCTTTCCAATGCATTTTACATAATAAAATCCCTTTCCAATGCATTTTCATAATAAAATCCCTTTCCAATGCATTTTCATAGTAAAATCTCTTTCCAATGTATTTTCATAGTAAAATCCCTTTCCAATGCATTTTCACAGTAAAATCATTTTCCAATGCATTTTCATAGTAAGATCCTTTTCCAATGCATTTTCATAGTAAAATCCATGTCCAATGCATTTTCACAGTAAAATCATTTTCCAAGGTATTTTCATAGTAAAAATCCTTTTCCAATGCATTTTCATAATAAAATCCCTGTCCAATGCATTTTCATATTAAAATCCCTTTCCAATGCATTTTCATAATAAAATCCCTTTCCAATGCATTTTCATAGTAAAATCTCTTTCCAATGCATTTTCATAATAAAATCCCTTTCCAATGCATTTTCATAGTAAAATCCCTGTCCAATGCATTTTCATCATAAAATTCCTTTCCAATGCATTTTCATCATAAAATCCCTTTCCAATGCATTTTCATAGTAAAATCCCTTTCCAATGCATTTTCATTGTAAAATCCCTTTCCAGTGCATTTTCATAGTAAAATCCCTTTCCAGTGCATTTTCATAGTAAAATCCCTTTCCAATGCATTTTCATAGTAAAATCCTTTTCCAATGCATTTTCACAGTAAAATCCCTGTCCAATGCATTTTCATATTAAAATCCCTTTCCAATGCATTTTCATAATAAAATCCCTTTCCAATGCATTCTCATAGTAAAATCCTTTTCCAATGCACTTTCATAGTAAAATCCCTTTCCAATGCATTTTCATAGTAAAATCCTTTTCCAATGCATTTTCATATTAAAATCCCTTTCCAATGCAATTTCATAGTAAAATCCCTTTCCAAAGCATTTTCATAGTAAAATCCCTTTCCAATGCATTTTCATAGTAAAATCCTTTTCCAATGCATTTTCATAGTAAAATCCCTTTCCAATGCATTTTCATAGTAAAAATCCCTTTCCAATGCATTTCATAGTAAAAATCCCTTTCCAATGCATTTTCATAATAAAATCCCTTTCCAATGCATTTTACATAATAAAATCCCTTTCCAATGCATTTTCATAGTAAAATCCCTTTCCAATGCATTTTCATAGTAAAATCCCTTTCCAATGCATTTTCATAATAAAATCCCTTTCCAATGCATTTTCATAGTAAAATCTCTTTCCAATGTATTTTCATAGTAAAATCCCTTTCCAATGCATTTTCACAGTAAAATCATTTTCCAATGCATTTTCATAGTAAGATCCTTTTCCTATGCATTTTCATAGTAAAATCCATGTCCAATGCATTTTCACAGTAAAAATCCCTTTCCAATGCATTTTCATAATAAAATCCCTGTCCAATGCATTTTCCTATTAAAATCCCTTTCCAATGCATTTTCATAGTAAAATCCCTTTCCAATGCATTTTCATAGTAAGATCCCTTCCCAATGCATTTTCATCATAAAATCCCTTTCCAATGCATTTTCATAGTGAAATCCCTTTCCAATGCATTTTACATAATAAAATCCCTTTCCAATGCATTTTCATAGTAAAATCTCTTTCCAATGTATTTTCATAGTAAAATCCCTTTCCAATGCATTTTCATAATAAAATCCCTGTCCAATGCATTTTCCTATTAAAATCCCTTTCCAATGCATTTTCTTAGTAAAATCCTTTTCCAATGCATTTTCATAGTAAAATCCCTTTCCAATGCATTTTCATAGTAAGATCCCTTCCCAATGCATTTTCATAGTAAAATCCCTGTCCAATGCATTTTCATATTAAAATCCCTGTCCAATGCATTTTCAAAGTAAAATCCGTTTCCAATGCATTTTCATAGTAAAATCCCTTTCCAATGCATTTTCATAATAAAATCCCTTTCCAATGCATTTTCATAGTAAAATCTCTTTCCAATCTATTTTCATAGTAAAATCCTTTTCCAATGCATTTTCATAGTAAAATCCCTGTCCAATGCATTTTCATCATAAAATTCCTTTCCAATGTATTTTCAACATAAAATCCCTTTCCAATGCATTTTCATATGAAAATCCCTTTCCAATGCATTTTCATAGTAAAATCCTTTTCCAATGGCTTTCATAAATTAAAATCCCTGTCCAATGCATTCTCATAGTAAAATCCTTTTCCAATGCACTTTCATAGTAAAATCCCTTTCCAATGCATTTTCATAGTAAAATCCTTTCCAATGCATTTTCATATTAAAATCTCTTTCCAATGCATTTTCATAGTAAAATCCCTTTCCAATGCATTTTCATAGTGAAACCTTTCCAATGCAATTTCATAGTAAAATCCCTTTCCAATGCATTTTAATAGTAAAACTTTTCCAATGCATTTTCATAGTAAAATCCCTTTCCAATGCATTTCATAGTAAAATCCCTTTCCAATGCATTTTCATGTAAAAATCCCTTTCAATGCATTTTACATAATAAAATCCCTTTCCAATGTATTTCCTCATAGTAAACTCCTTTCCAATGCATTTTCATAATAAAATCCTTTCCAATGAATTTTCAAGAAAAATCATTTTCCAATGCATTTTCATAGTAAGATCCATGTCCAATGCATTTTCACAGTAAACACATTTTCCAATGCATTTTCATAGTAAAAATCCCTTTCCAATGCATTTCATAATAAAATCTCCTTGTCCAATGATTTTCCCATTAAAATCCCTTTCCAATGCATTTTCATAGTAAAATCCTTTCCCAATGCATTTTCATAGTAAAATCCTCTTCAATGCATTTTCATAGTAAAATCCCTTCCAATGCATTTTCATAGTTAGATCCTTTCCACTACTTTCATAGTTAGATCCCTTCCCAATGCATTTTCATCATAAAAATCCTTTCCAATGCATTTTCATAGTAAAATCCCTTTTCTTCCACAGTATTTTACATAATAAAATCCCTTTCCAATGCATTTTCATAGTAAAATCCCTTCCAATGCATTTTCATAGTAAAACTTTCCAATGCATTTTCATAATAAAACTTTCCAATGCATTTTCAGTAAAATCCCTTTCCAATGCATTTTCATAATAAAATCCCTCTCCAATGCATTTTCATAATAAAATCCCTTTCCAATGCATTTTCATAGTAAAATCCCTTCCAATGCATTTTCATAATAAAATCCCTTTCCAATGCATTTTCATAGTAAAATCTCTTTCCAATGTATTTTCATAGTAAAATCTCTTTCCAATGCATTTTCACAGTAAAATCATTTCAATGCATATTCATAGTAAGATCCTTTTCCTATGCATCTTCATAGTAAAATCCATGTCCAATGCATTTTCACAGTAAAATCATTTTCCAATGACATAGTAAAAATCCCTTCAATGCATTTTCAATAAAATCCCTGTCCAATGCATTTTCCTATTAAAATACCTTTCCAATGTATTTTCATAGTAAAATCCTTTTCCAATGCATTTTCTAGTAAAACTTTCCAATGCATTTTCATAGTAAGATCCATGTCCAATGCATTTTCACAGTAAAATCATTTTCCAATGCATTTTCATAATAAAATCCCTGTCCAATGCATTTTCCTATTAAAATCCCTTTCCAATGCATTTTCATAAGAGAAATCCCTTTCCACGACATTTTCATAGTAAAATCCCTTTCCAATGCATTTTCATAGTAAGATCCATGTCCAATGCATTTTCACAGTAAAATCCCTTTCCACATTTTCCTATTAAAATACCTTTCCAATGCATTTTCATAGTAAAATCCCTTTCCAATGTATTTACAATAAAATCCCTTTCCAATGTATTTTCATAGTAAAATCCCTTTCCAATGCATTTTCATAATAAAATCCCTTTCCAATGCATTTTCAGTAGTAAAATCCCTTTCCAATGCATTTTCATAAAATCCCTTTCCAATGCATTTTCATAATAAAATCCCTTTCCAATGCATTTTCATAGTAAAATCCCTTTCCAATGCATTTTCATAATAAAATCCCCTTTCCAATGCATTTTCATAATAAAATCCCTTTCCAATGCATTTTCATAGTAAAATCCCTTTCCAATGTATTTTCATAATAAAATCCTTTTCCAATGCATTTTCATAGTAAAATCTCTTTCCAATGTATTTTCATAGTAAAATCCCTTTCCAATGCATTTTCACAGTGAAATCATTTTCCAATGCATATTCACAGTAAGATCCTTTTCCTATGCATCTTTCATAGTAAAATCCATGTCCAATGCATTTTCACAGTAAAATCATTTTCCAATGTGACATAGTAAAATCCCTTTCCAATGCATTTTAATAATAAAATCCCTGTCCAATGCATTTTCCTATTAAAATACCTTTCCAATGCATTTTCATAGTAAAATCCTTTCCAATGCATTTTCATAGTAAAATCCCTTCAATGCATTTTCATAGTAAGATCCATGTCCAATGCATTTTCACAGTAAAATCATTTTCCAATGGCTTCATAGTAAAAATCCCTTTCCAATGCATTTTCATAATAAAATCCCTGTCCAATGCATTTCTATTAAAATCCCTTTCCAAATGCATTTTCAAGAAATCCCTTTCCAATGCATTTTCATAGTAAAATCCCTTTCCAATGCATTTTCAGTAAAATCCCTTTCCAATGCATTTTCATAGTAAGATCCATGTCCAATGCATTTTCATAATAAATCCCTTTCCAATGCATTTTCCTATTAAAATACCTTTCCAATGCATTTTCATAGTAAAACTTTCCAATGCATTTTCATAGTAAAATCCTTCCAATGCATTTTCATAGTAAGATCCATGTCCAATGCATTTTCACAGTAAAATCATTTTCCAATTTTATTTTCATAGTAAAAATCCCTTTCCAATGCATTTTCATAATAAAATCCCCACTCAATGCATTTTCCTATTAAAATCCCTTTCCAATGCATTTTCATAGTAAAATCCTTTTCCAATGCATGATAGTAAAATCTCTTTCCAATGTATTTTCATAGTAAAATCCCTTTCCAATGCATTTTCACAGTAAAATCATTTTCCTATGCATTTTCATAGTAAAATCCATGTCAAATGCATTTTCACAGTAAAATCATTTTCCAATGCATTTTCATAGAAAAAATGCCTTTCCAATGCATTTTCATCATAAAATTCCTTTCCAATGCATTTTCATCATAAAATCCCTTTCCAATGCATTTTCATAGTGAAATCCCTTTCCAATGCATTTTCATAGTAAAAATCCCTTTCCAATGCATTTTACATAATAAAATCCCTTTCCAATGCATTTTCATCATAAAATTCCTTTCCAATGCATTTTCATCATAAAATCCCTTTCCAATGCATTTTCATAGTAAAATCCCTTTCCAATGCATTTTCATAATAAAATCCCTTTCCAATGCATTTTCATAGTAAAATCCCTTTCCAATGCATTTTCATAATAAAATCCCTTTCCAATGCATTTTCATAATAAAATCCCTTTCCAATGCATTTTCATAGTAAAATCCCTTTCCAATGCATTTTCATAGTAAAATCCCTTTCCAATGCATTTTCATAATAAAATCCCTTTCCAATGCATTTTCATAGTAAAATCTCTTTCCAATGTATTTTCATAGTAAAATCCCTTTCCAATGCATTTTCACAGTAAAATCATTTTCCTATGCATTTTCATAGTAAAATCCATGTCCAATGCATTTTCACAGTAAAATCATTTTCCAATGCATTTTCATAGAAAAAATCCCTTTCCAATGCATTTTCATAATAAAATCCCTGTCCAATGCATTTTCCTATTAAAATACCTTTCCAATGCATTTTCATAGTAAAATCCTTTTCCAATGCATTTTCATAGTAAAATCCCTTTCCAATGCATTTTCATAGTAAGATCCCTTCCCAATGCATTTTCATCATAAAATTCCTTTCCAATGCACTTTCATCATAAAATCCCTTTCCAGTGCATTTTCATAGTAAAATCCCTGTCCAATGCATTTTCATCATAAAGTTCCTTTCCAATGCATTTTCATAGCAAAATCCTTTCCAATGCATTTTACATAATAAAATCCCTTTCCAATGCATTTTCATAGTGAAATCCTTTTCCAATGCATTTTCATAGTGAAATCCTTTTCCAATGCATTTTCATAGTAAAATCCTTGTCCAATGCATTTTCATATTAAAATCCCTTTCCAATGCATTTTCATATTAAAATCCCTTTCCAATGTATTTCCATAGTAAAATCCTTTTCCAATGCATTTTCATAATAAAATCCCTTTCCAATGCATTCTCATAGTAAAATCCTTTTCCAATGCACTTTCATAGTAAAATCCCTTTCCAATGCATTTTCATAGTAAAATCCTTTTCCAATGCATTTTCATATTAAAATCCCTTTCCAATGCATTTTCATAGTAAAATCCCTTTCCAATGCATTTTCATAGTGAAATCCCTTTCCAATGCAATTTCATAGTAAAATCCCTTTCCAATGCATTTTCCTATTAAAATACCTTTCCAATGCATTTTCATAGTAAAATCCTTTTCCAATGCATTTTCATAGTAAAATCCCTTTCCAATGCATTTCATAGTAAAAATCCCTTTCCAATGCATTTTCATAGTAAAAATCCCTTTCCAATGCATTTTCATAATAAAATCCCTTTCCAATGCATTTTCATAGTAAAATCCCTTTCCAATGCATTTTCATAGTAAAATCCCTTTCCAATGCATTTTCATAGTAAAATCCCTTTCCAATGCATTTTCATAGTAAAATACTTTTCCAATGCATTTTCATAGTAAAATCCCTTTCCAATGCATTTCATAGTAAAAATCCCTTTCTAATGCACTTTCATAGTAAAAATCCCTTTCCAATGCATTTTCATAGTAAAATCTCTTTCCAATTTATTTTCATAGTAAAATCCCTTTCCAATGCATTTTCACAGTAAAATCATTTTCCAATGCATTTTCATAGTAAGATCCTTTTCCTATGCATTTTCACAGTAAAATCATTTTCCAATGCATTTTCATAGTAAAAATCCCTTTCCAATGCATTTTCATAATAAAATCCCTGTCCAATGCATTTTCCTATTAAAATTCCTTTCCAATGCATTTGCATAGTAAAATCCTTTTCCAATGCATTTTCATAGTAAGATCCCTTCCCAATGCATTTTCATCATAAAATTCCTTTCCAATGCATTTTCATCATAAAATCCCTTTCCAATGCATTTTCATAGTGAAATCCCTTTCCAATGCATTTTCATAGTAACATCCATTTCCAATGCATTTTCATGGTGAAATCCCTTTCCAATGCATTTTTATAGTGAAATCCCTTTCCAATGCATTTTCATAGTAAAATCATTTTCCAATGCATTTTCATATTAAAATCCCTTTCCAATGCATTTTCATAGTAAAATCCTTTTCCAATGCATTTTCATAATAAAATCCCTTTCCAATGCATTCTCATAGTAAAATCCCTTTCCAATGCATTTTCATAGTAAAATCCTTTTCCAATGCATTTTCATATTAAAATCTCTTTCCAATGCATTTTCATATTAAAATCTCTTTCCAATGCATTTTCATAGTAAAATCCCTTTCCAATGCATTTTCATAGTGAAATCCCTTTCCAATGCAATTTCATAGTAAAATCCCTTTCCAATGCATTTTCATAGTAAAATCCCTTTCCAATGCATTTTCATAGTAAAATCCTTTTCCAAAGCATTTTCATAGTAAAATCCCTTTCCAATGCATTTCATAGTAAAAATCCCTTTCCAATGCATTTTCATAGTAAAAATCCCTTTCCAATGCATTTTACATAATAAAATCCCTTTCCAATGAATTTTCATAGTAAAATCCCTTTCCAATGCATTTTCATAATAAAATCCCTTTCCAATGCATTTTCAGAGTAAAATCATTTTCCAATGCATTTTCATAGTAAGATCCTTTTCCTATGCATTTTCATAGTAAAATCCCTGTCCAATGCATTTTCGCAGTAAAATCATTTTCCAATGCATTTTCATAGTAAAAATCCCTTTCCAATGCATTTTCATAATAAAATCCCTGTCCAATGCATTTTCCTATTAAAATCCCTTTCCAATGCATTTTCATAGTAAAATCCTTTTCCAATGCATTTTCATAGTAAAATCCCTTTCCAATGCATTTTCATATTAAGATCCCTTCCCAATGCATTTTCATCACAAAATTTCCTTTCCAATGCATTTTCATCATAAAATCCCTTTCGAATGCATTTTCATAGTGAAATCCCTTTCCAATGCATTTTCATAGTAAAAATCCCTTTCCAATGCATTTTACATAATAAAATCCCTTTCCAATGCATTTTCATAGTAAAATCCCTGTCCAATGCATTTTCATAATAAAATCCCTTTCCAATGCATTTTCATAGTAAAATCCCTGTCCAATGCATTTTCATAATAAAATCCCTTTCCAATGCATTTTCATAGTAAAATCCCTTTCCAATGCATTTTCATAATAAAATCCCTTTCCAATGCATTTTACATAATAAAATCCCTTTCCAATGCATTTTCATAGTAAAATCCCTTTCCAATGCATTTTCATAATAAAATCCCTTTCCAATGCATTTTCATAGTAAAATCTCTTTCCAATGTATTTTCATAGTAAAATCCCTTTCCAATGCATTTTCACAGTAAAATCATTTTCCAATGCATTTTCATAGTAAGATCCTTTTCCTATGCATTTTCATAGTAAAATCCATGTCCAATGCATTTTCACAGTAAAATCATTTTCCAATGCATTTTCATAATAAAATCCCTGTCCAATGCATTTTCCTATTAAAATACCTTTCCAATGCATTTTCATAGTAAAATCCTTTTCCAATGCATTTTCATAGTAAAATCCCTTTCCAATGCATTTTCATAGTAAGATCCCTTCCCAATGCATTTTCATCATAAAATTCCTTTCCAATGCACTTTCATCATAAAATCCCTTTCCAGTGCATTTTCATAGTAAAATCCCTTTCCAATGCATTTTCATAGTAAAATCCCTGTCCAATGCATTTTCATCATAAAGTTCCTTTCCAATGCATTTTCATAGTAAAATCCCTTTCCAATGCATTTTACATAATAAAATCCCTTTCCAATGCATTTTCATATGAAAATCCCTTTCCAATGCATTTTCATAGTGAAATCCTTTTCCAATGCATTTTCATAGTAAAATCCCTGTCCAATGCATTTTCATAGTAAAATCTCTTTCCAATGTATTTTCATAGTAAAATCCTTTTCCAATGCATTTTCATAATAAAATCCCTTTCCAATGCATTCTCATAGTAAAATTCTTTTCCAATGCACTTTCATAGTAAAATCCCTTTCCAATGCATTTTCATAGTAAAATCCTTTTCCAATGCATTTTCATATTAAAATCCCTTTCCAATGCATTTTCATAGTAAAAATCCCTTTCCAATGCATTTTCATAGTGAAATCCCTTTCCAATGCAATTTCATAGTAAAATCCCTGTCTAATGCATTTTCATAGTAAAATCCCTTTCCAATGCATTTTCATAGTATAATCCTTTTCCAATGCATTTTCATAGTATAATCCTTTTCCAATGCATTTTCATAGTAAAATCCCTTTCCAATGCATTTCATAGTAAAAATCCCTTTCCAATGCATTTTCATAGTAAAAATCCCTTTCCAATGCATTTTCATAAAAAAATCCCTTTCCAATGCATTTTCATAGTAAAATCCCTTTCCAATGCATTTTCATAGTAAAATCCCTTTCCAATGCATATTCATAATAAAATCCCTTTCCAATGCATTTTCACAGTAAAATCATTTTCCAATGCATTTTCATAGTAAGATCCTTTTCCTATGCATTTTCACAGTAAAATCATTTTCCAATGCATTTTCATAGGAAAAATCCCTTTCCAATGCATTTTCATAATAAAATCCCTGTCCAATGCATTTTCCTATTAAAATTCCTTTCCAATGCATTTTCATAGTAAAATCCCTTTCCAATGCATTTTCATAGTAAAATCCCTTTCCAATGCATTTTCATGGTGAAATCCCTTTCCAATGCATTTTTATAGTGAAATCCCTTTCCAATGCATTTTCATAGTAAAATCATTTTACAATGCATTTTCATAGTAAAAATCCCTTTCCAATGCATTTTACATAATAAAATCCCTTTCCAATGCATTTTCATAGTAAAATCCCTTTCCAATGCATTTTCATAATAAAATCCCTTTCCAATGCATTTTCATAATAAAATCCCTTTCCAATGCATTTTCATAATAAAATCCCTTTCCAATGCATTTTACATAATAAAATCCCTTTCCAATGCATTTTCATAGTAAAATCTCTTTCCAATGTATTTTCATAGTAAAATCCCTTTCCAATGCATTTTCACAGTAAAATCATTTTCCAATGCATTTTCATAGTAAGATCCTTTTCCTATGCATTTTCATAGTAAAATCCATGTCCAATGCTTTTTCACAGTAAAATCATTTTCCAATGCATTTTCATAGAAAAAATCCCTTTCCAATGCATTTTCATAATAAAATCCCTGTCCAATGCATTTTCCTATTAAAATACCTTTCCAATGCATTTTCATAGTAAAATCCTTTTCCAATGCATTTTCATAGTAAAATCCCTTTCCAATGCATTTTCATAGTAAGATCCCTTCCCAATGTATTTTCATCATAAAATTCCTTTCCAATGCACTTTCATCATAAAATCCCTTTCCAGTGCATTTTCATAGTAAAATCCCTTTCCAATGCATTTTCATAGTAAAATCCCTGTCCAATGCATTTTCATCATAAAGTTCCTTTCCAATGCATTTTCATAGTAAAATCCCTTTCCAATGCATTTTACATAATAAAATCCCTTTCCAATGCATTTTCATAGTGAAATCCTTTTCCAATGCATTTTCATAGTAAAATCCCTGTCCAATGCATTTTCATATTAAAATCCCTTTCCAATGTATTTTCATAGTAAAATCCTTTTCCAATGCATTTTCATAATAAAATCCCTTTCCAATGCATTCTCATAGTAAAATTCTTTTCCAATGCACTTTCATAGTAAAATCCCTTTCCAATGCATTTTCATAGTAAAATCCTTTTCCAATGCATTTTCATATTAAAATCCCTTTCCAATGCATTTTCATAGTAAAATCCCTTTCCAATGCATTTTCATAGTGAAATCCCTTTCCAATGCAATTTCATAGTAAAATCCCTGTCCAATGCATTTTCATAGTAAAATCCCTTTCCAATGCATTTTCATAGTAAAATCCTTTTCCAATGCATTTTCATAGTAAAATCCCTTTCCAATGCATTTTCATAGTAAAATCCCTTTCCAATGCATTTCATAGTAAAAATCCCTTTCCTATGCATTTTCATAGTAAAAATCCCTTTCCAATGCATTTTCATAATAAAATCCCTTTCCAATGCATTTTACATAATAAAATCCCTTTCCAATGCATTTTCATAGTAAAATCCCTTTCCAATGCATTTTCATAGTAAAATCCCTTTCCAATGCATTTTCATAATAAAATCCCTTTCCAATGCATTTTCATAGTAAAATCTCTTTCCAATGTATTTTCATAGTAAAATCCCTTTCCAATGCATTTTCACAGTAAAATCATTTTCCAATGCATTTTCATAGTAAGATCCTTTTCCTATGCATTTTCACAGTAAAATCATTTTCCAATGCATTTTCATACTAAAAATCCCTTTCCAATGCATTTTCATAATAAATTCCCTGTCCAATGCATTTTCCTATTAAAATTCCTTTCCAATGCATTTTCATAGTAAAATCCCTTTCCAATGCATTTTCATAGTAAGATCCCTTTCCAATGCATTTTCATAGTAAAATCCCTTTCCAATGCATTTTCATAGTAAAATTCCTTTCCAATGCATTTTCATCATAAAATTCCTTTCCAATGCATTTTCATCATAAAATCCCTTTCCAATGCATTTTCATAGTGAAATCCCTTTCCAATGCATTTTCATAGTAAAATCCATTTCCAATGCATTTTCATGGTGAAATCCCTTTCCAATGCATTTTTATAGTGAAATCCCTTTCCAATGCATTTTCATAGTAAAATCATTTTCCAATGTATTTTCATAGTAAAAATCCCTTTCCAATGCATTTTACATAATAAAATCCCTTTCCAATGCATTTTCATAATAAAATCCCTTTCCAATGCATTTTCTTAGTAAAATCCCTTTCCAATGCATTTTCACAGTAAAATCATTTTCCAATGCATTTTCATAGTGAAATCCCTTTCCAATGCATTTTCATAGTGAAATCCCTTTCCAATGCATTTTCATAGTGAAATCCCTTTCCAATGCATTTTCATAGTAAAATCCCTTTCCAATGCATTGTCATAGTAAAATCCCTTTCCAATGCATTTTCACAGTAAAATCATTTTCCAATGCATTTTCATAGTAAGATCCTTTTCCAATGCATTTTCACAGTAAAATCCCTTTCCAATGCATTTTCATAGTAAAATCCATGTCCAATGCATTTTCACAGTAAAATCATTTTCCAATGCATTTTCATAGTAAGATCCTTTTCCAATGCATTTTCACAGTAAAATCCCTTTCCAATGCATTTTCATAGTAAAATCCATGTCCAATGCATTTTCACAGTAAAATCATTTTCCAATGCATTTTCATAGTAAGATCCCTTCCCAATGCATTTTCATAATAAAATCCCTTTCCAATGCATTTTCATAGTAAAATCCCTTCCCAATGTATTTTCATAATAAATATCACTTTCCAATGCATTTTTATAATAAAATCCCTTTCCACTGCATCTTCCTAGTAAAATCATTTTCCAATGCATTTTCCTAGTAAAATCATTTTCCAATGCATTTTCCTAGTAAAATCAGTTTCCAATATATTTTTATAGTAAAATCTCTTTTTATTGCATTTTCATAATTAAATCTCTTTCCAATTTTTTTGTAGTAAAACCCCCCTGATAATGCATTTCATATTATAATCACTTTCTAATTTTTCATAATTTTTTTTATCATGTATTTTTACTGTATAATCACTTTCTAATAAAATTATATATAATAATATTTTCAAGGTACCTTAGTTTGGGTAATGTTTAATGAAGCACTGTTTTTTAGTAGGGATTTTAATCGTCATTTGGTACCACGTACAAAATGTTATATTAACTCAACAACTGTTGTCAGTCGCAAAATCAATCAAAAATACTTATTGAACAGCATTGCGCCATTCTTCGCATTTCATGACTTGGCTATTCATCCCTGCCTCGCATTAAGGCTGTTCTTTTAACTGATTCTGAAGACTGTGTGAATAAACAGTGACATAAATATAACGTTCTTTTTTTCTATTTATATAACATTGAAAATTGTTTTTTTTTTTCAAATTTCCTAATTCGTTTTATTTGATTAAATATTGACTTACTGAAAAAATGAATTCGTACTTATCGGATCAAATAAAATTAATGAAATTGCGCGAATATTTCAATGTTCGTCATTTTGGCTTCATTCCAAATCGATTATTTTGTTAATCTGATGATTACATTTGGCAAAAATACATTTTTTTTATTGCTGTCAACTGAATATTTTTGATCGCCTTCCCAGCAAAATAAAAACAACAAATAAATTCATCCTTTAGATGAAATATCCTCATGACAGTTTCGAACACGGTTCATCGTAATGTTTGACGCAGTTGAAGGCCAGAGTCACCTTAACCTAATCGAACCACTCCTTAATTTGAACAGCGAAGATGATTCATATTTGAAAACGAATGAATGAAGTTATTAATTAACCCTTCATTTTCATGCATTGAATTATTTATTTATGTGTTTATTTCCTTTGAAATAGTGCCATTTGCGTCACTCAAAAGAAATAGGAAGAAGGTGCGTAATATGATTTTTGATTTGAAAATCAAGATCAAACGTAGACGGTTCGTTATTGTAACAGTCTTCTTATTCTAATAACATTTAATAACAGATTATAAATTGTAGGCTTGTGTTGCATTAAAATAAATATACTGTGAAATCTGTTTCTAGTAATTAAAGAAGTTGACTCTAGTTTTAACCGGATACCTTTTTGACTAATGTGTAAACCGAACTCATCTCAACCGTTTTGACTCTAGAGTAAACTGGACATAATTCTATGTATTTGATTTAAGTCTGAACGGAACCTATTTCTTTCTTTTGACTCTAGTGCAAATCATACTTATTTCTATTCTTTTTAATCTGTTGTCAACCGGTGATATTTTTATCTTTTGACGCTAGTAGAAATTGGGCCTATTTATAAATCTACCGTACGTCCCTGCATTGAATACGGTTGCCATATCTGGTCGGCTATTCCTGCTATTCCTCTCGAGGTTCTCGACAAAATCCACAGAAAGATCTGCAATGTAATCGGTCCTAACTTGGCACCTCGACTTCAGTTACTTTCTCGCCGACATAACGTGGCTTCATTTTGTTTTTTCTACAAATATTTTCACGGAAACTGCCCTAACGAGCCTTTTTTCTCTAGTGTTATGGTGAAACACACCTATTCCTCAGATAATGGACTCTCACTTATGTATTAACAAGAGTTAACAAGAAGTACTTGGGAAGCTCTTAGAGGTTCATGGGAGTTCTTTAGACTTCTATTGGAGTTCAGTAGAACTACTAGGCAGTGATATTAGTCGGCAGTTAGCCGAATACTAAGGAGACAGCTTTCAGTGGAAGATTACCAAGTTCATAACATTTTGGGTGCGTTAAGTCGATTAGCAATCGGCATAGCCCGATTATAACCTTCAGTGCAAAAACTACTCCACAACACCTGTTGCCCCAACTATGGAACTATTATTACAATTAACACATTGACTGCCACCACGAGATAACTCGTGCATGGTAATTTTTATAATTACGTGGAATACGAGTTATCTCGTGCCGACTACGAATTATCTCGTTCTTTTTTTTTAAATTCTTTCTCCCCAAGCAAGGCAGTACCGCCACTGATGCGCAAGGGACTACATAAGTGTAAAAGATTGAGAGGAGGGTGAAGAGAAAGTCGAACCAGTTACTGCGGGTGTCAGAGAAAGGGCAAGAGAAGGATGGGAAAAGGTGTGAGGACAGTTGCAAAGGTAGAGAGAAAGGAAAAGAACAAGATTTACGGGGTGATGTACAAAGGACTGGAGTCAAGTGGATAAGAGATGGGTATTGACATTGCATTTAAATTCCTGGAGGTTGTAGCCGTCAGGAAAGCAAGTATATGGAAGTGAGTTTCACAGGCGGGAAGTGCGAGAGAAAGAAGCTGTGGAGTAGAATTATCAGCTGCATTTTTTCATTCCAATTCCACTTCCAGATCATAGTTTCTGTTTTGTAAATGTCTATCTTGATGTTGGTTTTCTGTTCAAGGTCATCTTCATCATATGAGCAGTTATTTCATCATTGGTTCTACAGAAGGATACTGCGGATATCATTGATCGAGCATGTGAGAGACAGCTGAAGTCCCTGGGACATGCAATAAGGAAGGAGAGCTTGGAGAACCTGATACTAACAGGTCAGATAGAGAAAGAAGAGACAGAGAAAAGCAGCGGATAACATATTTGAAGGGCCTGAGCAGGTGGATGATAGAACGAGGGTTGCGTGGTGTTACAGGAGAAAGTGTTCTAAGAGACAGCAGGGATAGAGAGACGTGGAAGGCCATGATCGCCTACGTCCTGAAAGGAGAAGGCACATAGAAGAAGAAGAAGCAGAACTCCCTCATTGTCCTTAGGATGGAAAACAGGAAAACAGATTAGTTTGGGGTGCAGTATAGAATGCTTACATCATTTTCAAAGATGTCAGTTACATTATAGTATAACAATTCATAGACAAACACTAATATACTAAAATGTAATTGACATCTTTGAAAATGGTTTATGTAATCCGAAAGCTTAGATTGGATTATAAAAAAATTATGTATCGATAATGTGATTTTCTTTCCTCATTTAATGATAAAGCTATTAAGATTTTCAGACAATATGAAAAAAAATAACATAAAACAAATAGACAAAACTTGTCTATATTATTTAATGAAACATGCATCAATGAAAAGATACTGCCTAAATACACACAACATATATATATATATATATATATATATATATTTCACTACTCGACGACATAATTATTGCATAAAATAATAAGGCACTGTTCAAGAGCAAACACGCGACAACACGCAGCAAGGGGTTTCAAATCTGGTAGTAAGGTTTAATAACAGGTAGTAAAGAGAATTAACAATGCTATTGTCCCGCTAATGAACTGAGTCGACGCTGCTTCGCTATTATCCCTCTCTTCATGAGCGTGACAGGAGGGTTATATATATATATATATATATATATATATATATATATATATATATATATACACACACAACGGTCTTTATTATAATAGAATGGATCGTGGTTTTTCGCCTCTATCTACGTTTTAACACATTGTCTGCGCTGAATGAATTCATTAATTTCCTTTCAAATTTTCTACAGATGCTTTTATTTTCTTTGTTAATTGTTTAGTATTTACCCTTCCATATTTTTCCTCTTATAAATTTCAACCCAGAATAACACTAACTGTTTGGTCAGTAAATGTATATTTTCTGTATATAAATGGCTAATTTTACCAATACTATTAAAATTTGATGCAGATTTATAGTTCCTATATGGTTGGACCAAATAAATACGCTGGGCAAAGCAAAGAATATGTGAAAATAGTTTCTGATTTTTTAAAAAAGTGTTTTATCTAAATTGGTCTAATCATTTAATTCCATTAAGTTTGCTCTTGGCATTTAAGCTCGTTAATTTTTTATTTTGTTTCGCGTCATCTGCTATTCCCACCTGATCATTGCCAGTAATCTTTAAGCTAAGCGTTGCCAAGAATTTTAAAAAGCGAAAAAGGTTTCCAGACACTGATTGGTCAGTTTCATTAAAATGTAAAAGCCTTTCTCGTCACTGATTGGCCAAGTTTATTATAAATATAGAGAAAAAAAGATTTTAGACACTTATTGGTCAATTTCATTGCGTGAAAATACTCATTCGGGGAAGAAGACAAGAAAATTAAATTTTTGTTTTTGTTTTTAATCGTATCACCCCGAGCAAGGCGGTAACGCCACTGATGTGCAGGGGGCTGAGTTTGAGTTTGAATTTTGTTTAACGGCATATTAACCTCTGTGGGTTATTTAATACCCCAAAAGGGTGGGGGGGTTAAACTATTTTTTTTCATGTTTTTTTTTAAATTTTGATGAAATATTTTAAATTTTCTTTTTTATTTTAGAAAACTGAAGCTGTCTTCTAGTTTTGTAGTAAAAAATGGTAATAATCTTTCCTTCAAAAATGTATTATGGCAATAATTTCTTTCCTTCAAAAATGTATTGTTGGTAATATTTTTCCTTCAAAAATGTATATTTATCTATAAAACCTATTTTTATGTATATATTTCAATAAAAGTGTATTTTTTTTTATACATTTATAATATTTGGACCCCAGTTTGTGGATTAACTATTTACCCATAGCTGGGACACGAACAGGTGTTAGCGCTCCGGGTTAGAGTGAACCTGGGAACAACAGCAATTAAGAGGTAGTTCCATGCTTCTCACAACCTCCAAATCAGAGGCCTTGCTGCCGGATGCAGTTTACTGTCATGCCCAGGACTATCAACTGTTAGTTAATAAAATACGGTTTTATTTCAAATCTGATTTAATCTAAACATAAAAATGTTTTGGACATTGTCTACTATTCACTGCAAACAGTGTTCTTGACAGGCTCCAAAGGAGAGTCTGTAATGTGATAGGTACTGATCTGGCGACTCGACTGCAGCCACTTCCCCATCGTCGAAATGTGGCCTCCCTTTGTCTGTTCTTAAGTTCGTCTGAGCAAAAGCCATGAAAGTACATGGCTTTTGCTCAGACGAACTTAAGTCACTGATGCCTCCTCAACAGGTGTTTACTCGTGCAACCAGACTGGCAACTGGGTCCCACCCATTCACAGTCAGGTTAGCCAAATGCAGACGACAATTCTACTCCTGCAGCTTCTTCTCTCGCACTTCCCGCCTGTGGAACTCGCTCCCGTATTCTTGCTTTCCTGACGGCTACAACCTCCAGAAATTTAAATGCAAAGTCAATACTCATCTACTAACCACTGGATTCTAGCTCTCTCCCCACCTCCGTATAACCTTATCTTTCTCTCCACCTATGTATCTGTCATCGCACCTGCTTTCTCAGCTTTCTATTGTTCCTTTCTAACTAGTTTGTACTCCTCACTCTTTTCTAATTAATCTTTTTACATTTATGTAGCCCCCTGCACATCAGTGGCGTTTCCGCCTTGCTCGGGGTGAAATGATTAAAATATATATATATATATAAGATCACTTGCTGTAACACTATTCTGTGTAACTTCAATCGAAATGTATATTTTTTTATAAAAGTCTATTTTTATGTATATATTTCTATAAAAGTCTTTTTTAATACTTTCATAGTGTTTTGACCCCAGTTTGGTGGTTTATTTGCCCATAGCTGGGACCCTAACAGGTGCTACCACTCCGGGTCAGGGTGGACCTGGGAACAACAGCAATTAAGAGGTGGTTCCATGCTTCTCACAACCTTCCAATCAGATGTTTTGCTTCCAGATGCAGTTTATCGTCATACCGAGGACCTTTTTGATTTCAGACACAGATGAATAAACAAACTTTCCCAAAGTTTTTCTTTTTAATTATTTTTAGATGTTAGACCGCCATTGTTCACAGGAAATAGAAGAAGCAATTTTATCCCCTATCACATGGATTTATTTCTTCTTTTATGTGACGTTTTCTTCCAAAACGAGGGCGATCATGGCTCTCCACACTTCCCCTATCTATTGTAATTCGTAAAAATTCATTTACACAAGTTCGTTAGATAGATTACGCTCTCTACTTCTCTGTTCCTTCTTGATTTTAATATATCTCGACTTGGCAGCACAGATACAGTCACTTTCTCACCGGCGCAGTTTGGCTTCCCTGTGTCTCTTATACAAATACTTTCACGGTTTCTGCTCCGATGAACTTAGCTCACTGGTGCCCCCTATATCTGAATTTACTCGAGCCACAAGATTAGCAACTAGGTCCCTCCCTTTTACTGTGAAACCAATAAAATGTAAACGCAAATTCTACTCTAACAGCTTCTTTTATCGCACTTCCTGTCTGTGGAATTACCTTCCATTTACTTGCTTTCCCGACAGCTACAATCTCCAAGAATTTAAATGTAAAGTCAATAGTCAGCTCCAATCTCACTAACTTGCATCCTCTCTCTCATGCTCCTTTCTCCGTCTACTCCACTCTCATCAGTATTCTCATTCTTCTCTTACCCACTTCCTGACACCCCCTATAACCTATCACTCTTTCTCATAAATTTCCTCCCTTGTAACCCCCTGCACACCAGTGGCAGTAAAATGCCTTGCTTGGGCCGATATGATTATAAAAACATATCTCGTGAGTGTCGAATTCTCCAAACCCTCTTTCTCCACCGCTTCTTTTTGATCATAAGTATAACTGTACGCTTTGTTTTAATTTTTTTCAACATTTCGTCGTTGCTCACATGCTACTTCCATGGTTCTCTAAACATTCTTCCGTAGAACTACAATTCTATTGCCTCGAGTTACCTCCCTATCTCTAGGGAAATTGTCCCGCATTTATTGCCATATAACAGGATTGAAACTACATAAGATCTCAGAATTACTTTCCTTCTTTCTAGCAAATTTATTTTCTTTCTCAATAATTGTCCTTTGTTTCGACCTGTCTTTTTAGCATCTGTAGCCCACAGGAATCACTTTTTCCTGCTATACCAACGTAGTAGCTCAGATCACAACAGCAGTATCTTTCAGACTGCTAGTAATAACTGTAAACGTGTCCTCAGTGATAATATTCGCTGATAAAATGAAGCACTGTATAGCTACTCACGAGCTCCAATGAACTTAGTTCACTGGTGCTCCCTAGGTATGAATTTACACGAGCTACTAGATTAGCAACTAGGTCCCACCCTTTTAAAGTGAAACCGATAAAATGTAACCGCAATTTCTACTCTAATAGCTTCTTTTCTCGCACTTCCTGCCTGTAGAATTCCCTTCCATATACCTGCTTCTCCAACAGCTACAATCTCCAGGAATTCAAGTGTAAGGTCAATAGACATCTCCTATCTCACTAACGCGCAGCCTTTCACACAAGCTTTTTTCCCATCCACTCCACCCCCATTACACCGGCATTCTCATCTGTCTATTACCCTCCTCCTGACATCTCCTATAACTAACCCCTATTTCTCATCACTTTCCCATATGAAATCCCTGCGCAACAGTGGCATTAAAACTCCCTTTGCTTGGGGTGAAATGATTATAAAAAAAGTTTGGTTGGCGTGACTACTGTCAGTTTTGTAAGAGAGTATTGAATAGGGTTACAGCTTTAACCCATCTGCTATTCAATCAATTTTTAAGTGCTATCATCGTCTGCTGATAAATAGAAAAAATTTGCTCCAAAATTCCCTTCAAATTCTAATCTCGACTCAATGGGAGTACGTTTAATTGATTTTCCACAGTTCTGAGTTTCCACAGCGTGATATGCCTACAAATCAAACCATGGTTTCCGCCATCATCTTGGAAATGTTTTAACTGATCCACGTAAAGCATGTGATCACAACGATATCCCTGCAATTGTTTTAAAAGAAACCAGCTCTACAATTGATGCTTTGCTGTTCCTTACCTTACAGTTTGTTGGAATCCTATTCTATCGGTTAGTTAAGTGTCATAAATGATACACGCTTGGGCGATCATATCTCGAAGTAGACATGACTGAGTGGGCAGAAGATTTTCTCGTAGTAGGTTGCCATTACATTCTGCAGTAGATTGGTTGCCAACCAAGTGTCATAAATGATACACGCTTGGGCGATCATATCTCGAAGCAGACATGACTGAGTGGGCAGAAGATTTTCTCGTAGTAGGTTGCCATTACATTCTGCGGTAGACTGGTTGCCAACCAAGTGTCATAAATGATACACGCTTGGGAGATCATATCTCGAAGCAGACATGACTGAGTGGGCAGAAGATTTTCTCGTAGTAGGTTGCCATTACATTCTGCGGTAGACTGGTTGCCAACCAAGTGTCATAAATGATACATGCTTGGGCGATCATATCTCGAAGCAGACATGACTGATTGGGCAGAAGATTTTCTCGTAGTAGGTTGCCATTACATTCTGCGGTAGACTGGTTGCCAACCAAGTGTCATAAATGATACACGCATGGGCGATCATATCTCGAAGCAGACATGACTGAGTGGGCAGAAGATTTTCTCGTAGTAGGTTGCCATTACATTCTGCGGTAGACTGGTTGCCAACCAAGTGTCATAAATGATACACGCTTGGGCGATCATATCTCGAAGCAGACATGACTGATTGGGCAGAAGATTTTCTCGTAGTAGGTTGCCATTACATTCTGCGGTAGACTGGTTGCCAACCAAGTGTCATAAATGATACACGCTTGGGCGATCATATCTCGAAGTAGACATGACTGAGTGAGCAGAAGATTTTCTCGTAGTAGGTTGCCATTACATTCTGCGGTAGACTGGTTGCCAACCAAGTGTCATAAATGATACACGCTTGGGCGATCATATCTCGAAGTATACATGACTGAGTGGGCAGAAGATTTTCTCGTAGTAGGTTGCCATTACATTCTGCGGTAGACTGGTTGCCAACCAAGTGTCATAAATGATACACGCTTGGGCGATCATATCTCGAAGCAGACATGACTGAGTGGGCAGAAGATTTTCTCGTAGTAGGTTGCCATTACATTCTGCGGTAGACTGGTTGCCAACCAAGTGTCATAAATGATACACGCTTGGGCGATCATATCTCGAAGCAGACATGACTGAGTGGGCAGAAGATTTTCTCGTAGTAGGTTGCCATTACATTCTGCGGTAGACTGGTTGCCAACCAAGTGTCATAAATGATACACGCTTGGGCGATCATATCTCGAAGCAGACATGACTGAGTGGGCAGAAGATTTTCTCGTAGTAGGTTGCCATTACATTCTGCGGTAGACTGGTTGCCAACCAAGTGTCATAAATGATACACGCTTGTGCGATCATATCTCGAAGCAGACATGACTGAGTGGGCAGAAGATTTTCTCGTAGTAGGTTGCCATTACATTCTGCGGTAGACTGGTTGCCAACCAAGTGTCATAAATGATACACGCTTGGGCGATCATATCTCGAAGCAGACATGACTGAGTGGGCAGAAGATTTTCTCGTAGTAGGTTGCCATTACATTCTGCGGTAGACTGGTTGCCAACCAAGTGTCATAAATGATACACGCTTGGGCGATCATATCTCGAAGTATACATGACTGAGTGGGCAGAAGATTTTCTCGTAGTAGGTTGCCATTACATTCTGCGGTAGACTGGTTGCCAACCAAGTGTCATAAATGATACACGCTTGGGCGATCATATCTCGAAGCAGACATGACTGAGTGGGCAGAAGATTTTCTCGTAGTAGGTTGCCATTACATTCTGCGGTAGACTGGTTGCCAACCAAGTGTCATAAATGATACACGCTTGGGCGATCATATCTCGAAGCAGACATGACTGAGTGGGCAGAAGATTTTCTCGTAGTAGGTTGCCATTACATTCTGCGGTAGACTGGTTGCCAACCAAGGTAATAGAACCTAATCCATCCTGCTATTTAACCCCTAGCTGGAAGGGGAAGTGATGGATTAATACCTTTTCCAAGTGTATTTGTGCGTAAGTGAATGCAACGAATTCAACTGGAGTTCGAACTCGGCTCAGCGATTTCTCGTTCTGAACCGATATCCACTGGACCACAACGTGCACTCTCTTCTGAAGTTCCTGTTAAACAAAAACACTGTGGTGAATCCTTTGATCCTTCAAACTATCGATCTTTTAGTCTACTACCTTAGTTTTTGGAGCTGTAGAAAGGGGCGTAAGACAAGGATGTGTCTTTTCACCGGATCTATTCAACTTGTACAGCGAGATTATTCTGAGGACCCTAGAAGTTATGCCAGGATTCGTCATCGGAGGCCACAATTTAAACAACATAAGGTACGCAGCTGATACAGTGCTGATAGCAGACACAGAAAGGAAACTACAAGACCTCCTACATAACGTACCCGAAGAGAGTGACAAGAAAAAAATATAAATAAACTGCAAGAAAACCGAATGCATGGTCATCAGCAAAAAAGCAGCCCACAGTGACAAATACAGGTGGGGGATACTAAAATCAAGTAGGTACAAAAATTTAAATACCTGGGAAGTGTTCTAACAGAAGACGGAAAGTACGACACAGAGATCCGAAGGCGAATTAGTTTGGCGAAGAAAGCATTCCAGAAGTTGAGTAAAGTATTAAGAAACAGGACAATTTCGCTAGAAACAAATAAGTGAGTACTGGATTGCTATGTGATGTCAGTTCTCCAATATGGCAGTGAATGCTGGACAATATCATCGAAGATGAAGGAAAAACTTGAAGCAACTTCAATGTGGTTCTACAGAAAGATGCTGCGAATATCATGGATCGAACATGTGAGCAATGATGAGGTTTTGGAAAGGATGGAAACGAAAAGGAAATTAATACTGAGCATCAGGAAGAGACAGCTAAAGTTCCTGGGACATGCAATGAGGAAGGAGGGCTTGGAGAATCTGATACTAACAGACCAGATAGAGGGAAAAAGAGACAGGGAAAAGCAGTGGATAAAATATTTGAAGGAGCTGATCAGGTGGATGACATTGCGGGGTTGCGTGGTGTTACAGGAGAAAGTGTGCTCAGAGTCACCAGGAAAAGGAAGACGTGGAAGGCCATGATCGCCAATATCCTGAAAGGAAAAGGTACGTAGAAGAAGAATACTTGTTTCCCCAACAGCTACAATCTCCAAGAATATAAATGTAAGGTCAATTGCCATTTCCTATTTTTCTGACTCGCATCCTTATCAGCCCTCTCCACACCAGTATTCTCATCCTAAGAGCCACCAGGGATAGGGAGACGTGGAAAGCCATGATCGCCTACGTTCCGAAATGACAGGGCACGAAGAAGAAGAAGAAGAAGAAGAAGAAGAAGAAGAAGAAGAAGAAGAAGAAGAAGTAATTCGGTATTGATTAAAGAACTCGCCTCCCGAGGCTTTCTTTCAGACAAACAATACGGCTTTTGATTATCTTGGTCCACTGCTGATGCGTTGCTGAAAGCGCCCCTCAAGCTTTAGGTGAGAACAGAGAAACGCAAACAGCAACATTAGATATCTCGAAGACGTTTGACAAGTTTTGACATGTTGGTCTTCTTAACATGTTGAATGAATGAGGTGTTTCTGGCTGATTTGTTGATTTGATTCAGGGTTGTCTAGGATGGTGTCACTTTTTTCATCGTCTCGTAAATTGGTTGGTTGGTTGTTTTGTTTTACAGCGTGTCAACCCATCTTGGGACATTCGCCGAATCGAATTATTAAAAATCGAACAAAAAGTTAAGTACAAGTGTATATATTTAACAAATTACCACATATAACATACTTATATATTTAAACAAATTCATACATTTAACAAATTTATATATTCAACACATTTTAAATTAATAAAATATTTTATAAAAATGTATTACATTTTACATTTCAATGGCATACCAATCGCTGTTTACATTTTATGGCATACCAAACCCCACGGGTTATCTGAAGCTAAATACAGCCTACATACATTGTATATATATATATATATATATATATATATATATTACACTAGAAGTATAGCCCGGCGTTGCTCGGGTGTAATGAAAGCTTTAAAACTAACCCATGGTTCTGGAGCTCAGATTCTTTGGTCGTTGGCACGAAAGACTAAAACTGTTTTCAGTTAAAGCGAAACCGTAGACTGAAAGAAAAATGAATGGATGTAAGTGAAATTTTGATTTCCTTGTATCGATATCAAATAAGTTTTTTTTCGTCGTAAACTGAATTTTGAAGGCTAAATAAGTCCTCTGAGTAAATGGTATCATGGCTGAGACTAAGAACTACAATTATACCGACTTAGAGCCAAACCAGAAGCAAAAACTAAAATAAAAGGGCCGAAAAAATACAGACATTCCGGCAGATAAACAAACACACACACAAACATCTTACCTTTTATATATGTATATATATATATATATATTATCAATTTTCTGCACTATTGTAAAAACTGCAATCTTGAATCTTCTGAATATCGTTATGTCTTTGTCTATGAGTGTATCAAATTTGATTAAAACCGATATAAACTTCTATAACCCGATTTTTTCGATGATCGATTTTCGATATTTATCGGAAGTACTTCGACACAAAACCTAGCTAAGAACACTCGCAGACGCTTATAGTACAACTGTGTAAATTTTCAAGAAAATCGGTTCAGCCGTTTCGGAGTCTATAGGTAACACACACACACACACACACACACAGAAACAAAGTTCCATTTATAAATAAGTTTAGATTTAGATATACAAAATGAACAAACGCACATTCGGTAGAAGTAAGTTTTGCAATATTTAGTAAGTTGGTAGAAATACTTATATGTATGTGCGTGTGAAATAGTATTCACCAGTTATATTTTTGAGTACATTCCGATTTCTTTTAAGAATTCGAGTATCCTACTTGGTCATGTTTCCATAAATTTTTTTTTCAAACTACTTGTTTGGTAATACTTCTTTCACATTCTATTTAAGTTTGTACACTCTAAAAGTATATGTTTGACACTTAACCTTTTTTGACAGCTGGTATATATTGGGGATTGATGATTCCAACTATTATATTCAGTCAGTCAGTTAAGTGTCATCATATCTCGAAAGAGACATGACTGACTGGGCAGAAGATTATACTGCAATAGGTTGCTATTGCTTTCTGCGGTAGACTGGTTGCTAGCAAAGACCATAGAACCCAATCTTTCCTGTTTTTAACCGTTAACTGGGGTAAAGAGACGGATTAATACCTTTTCCAAGGGTATTAGTGCGTAAGTGAATGCAAGGAATTCAACTGGAATTTCTCCGATTTGTCGTTCCGAGTCGATATCCACTGCACCACAACGCACATCCATTTAAATGTACACCTGTTTAAAATTTTGCTGAATGTGCAGTGATATATTAGTTTTCTTCTAATTGTGCCGTTGCTTAAAAAACATTGAGAACCACTGATTCATGGGTGTGGTGTTTAACGTGTAGGTCTAATCCCTCCCTTGATAGTGAAGTCGATGAATATTTAGAGTTCCGGAAATGTCATACGTATGTTGTACTTAAGTCATAATTATACCGGACTTTAAATGGCTTTCGCTAGCTCCTTTTCATCTGCTAGCCACTAATTTAAATTATTATATAAGGTACCTGTAATTGTGTAGGGTTAAGAATATAGTTAGAGCTTTTTTTTTTTTTAATCATCTCACCCCAAGCAAGGCACTCCACTGCCACTATTGCGCATGGGGCGACATAGGGGAAGGTAAAGAGAAGGAGTGGTTAGACATAGGGAATGTCAGGAGGAAGGTGACAGATGAGTAAGGATACCGAGGATGAGGGTTGGGCAGATGGGAAGAGTGTTTGATAGAATGGGAGCAGGTTAGTGTGTTAGGAGGTGTCTATTGACCTTACATTTAAACTCCTGGAGATTGTAGCCGTCGGGGAAGCAATCGTTTGGAAGAGAATTCCACAGTTGGGAAGTGCGAGGAAAGAAACTGTTGGAGTAAAAGTTATTTTTTGCATTTTATCGGTTTCACTGTAAAAGTGTGGGATCTAGTTGCTAATCTAGTATCTCGTTCAAATACGTATTTAGGGGGCACTAGTGATCTAAGTTCATCGGAGCAGAAGCCGTGAAAGTATTCATAGAAGAGACACAGGGAAGCCACGTCGCGCCGGTGGGAGAGAGACTGCAGGCGGTCTACCAAGTCAGTATCTATCACATTACAGACTCTCCTCTGAACCTTATCGAGAAGCCCGAGGAGAACAGCAGGGGCACCCGACCAGATATGGCAGCAGTATTCAATGCACGGGCGGATGGTAGATTTATAAATGTGCAAAAAAAAAGAGCTTCATGAATATACCCTTATGTCAAATCTTGAATAGATGTTGGTACTTTTGAATCTGTGAAGCCTATTATTTATTTGTAAGGCACCCCCGTTTATAATTCTGTTGAGTTAGGTTTAAGGATAGAGTTATCCTTAATTTTAAACTTAGCCAAAACTAGGATGTCCATGGAAGCTGTTTTATTTATTTAACTAGGAGTATAGCCCGGCGTTGCTCGGGTGGAATGAAAGCTTTAAACTAAATCCCTGGTCCTGGATTTCAGACTCTTTGGACGTTGGCACGAAAGACTAAAAAGCAATAGTTGTTTTCATTTAAAGCGAAACCGTAGACTGAAAGAAAAATGAATGGATGTAAGTCAAATTTTGATTTCCTGGTATCGATATCAAATAAGTCTTTTTCGTCGTAAACTGAATTTTGAAGGCTAAATAAGTCCTCTGAGTAAATGGTATCATGGCTGAGACTAAGAACTACAATAATACCTACTTAGAGCCAAACCCAAAGCAAAAACTAAAATAAATAAGTGTATTAATAAGTGTATTAAATTTGATTAAAATCAGACCACTCCTTCTATAACCCGATTTTTTAGATTATCGATTTTCGATATGTATCGGGAGTACCTTGACACAAAACCTACCTAAGAACACTCGTAGACGCTTATAGTTCAACTGTTTAAATTTTCAAGAAAATCGGTTCAGCCGTTTCGGAGTCTATAGGTAACGGACACACACACATACACACGTAGAGACAAAGTTCCATTTATAAATTAGTTTAGATGATGAGTACGAATGAAAAAATATGTGAAAGTGTTATTATAGCATCGGATTAATATTGACATTGATATATTTTCGATTTCAATATAAAAGGAATATCCTACATTCTCTAAAAAGACTGTGTCCTTAATCAATTTCATTCCTATTTTTTACTTATTTATGTGAATTAGGTTTTGCATCTGTAAATAATATCAAAAATAAAAATCGAGAAATATTACGCTGAACTGAAGAAATAACGAAATCTACTTATCCCACATTCAACCAAATATTAACCCTCTAGGGCCATTCGTATCATATTTGATACAGTATGAAAACAAGCCTTGAAAGAAATATTTTCCTGAAAAATTTTTTAAGAGAAATATTTTATAAATTTCAAATGAAAGCAGTACTGACTGCTCAGTCAATGAATACCAAATGTTTCCTTATAGGGAAATACCAAATGTTTCCTTATAGGGAAATACTGTATCAAATATGATACGAATGGCCCTAGAGGGTTAACATGACTAGCAGAACCTATAATGATTTAATACAAATGCAAATTGAAGACACAAAGATCCTTTTACCCCCTCCCCCTTTTTAACCCTCTAGGGCCATTCGTATCATATTTGATACAGTATGAAAACAAGCCTTGAAAGAAATATTTTCCTGAAAAATTTTTTAAGAGAAATATTTTATAAATTTCAAATGAAAGCAGTACTGACTGCTCAGTCAATGAATACCAAATGTTTCCTTATAGGGAAATACCAAATGTTTTCTTATAAGGAAATACCAAATGTTTCCTTATAGGGAAATACTGTATCAAATATGATACGAATGGCCCTAGAGGGTTAAGTAGTAATTAATGGGGGATCTGTTTATTACTTCATAACAATATAGAACTGATCCCCCACTTTATGACAAGTAGAAGCCTTAATCATATTATATTATTAACCCTCTAGGGCCATTCGTATCATATTTGATACAGTATGAAAACAAGCCTTGAAAGAAATATTTTCCTGAAAAATTTTTTAAGAGAAATATTTTATAAATTTCAAATGAAAGCAGTACTGACTGCTCAGTCAATGAATACCAACTGTTTCCTTATAGGGAAATACCAAATGTTTTCTTATAGGGAAATACTAAATGTTTTCTTATAGGGAAATACTGTATCAAATATGATACGAATGGCCCTAGAGGGTTAAAGAAACCGCGAAAAAACACCCTGCACAGGTTTCCCACTAAATAAGCTGCACAAATAGTTGAACAGAAACTTTACTGCCAGGTAATAAAATTTTCTTTCATTTTAACTGTTTTTCTATGCTTACTAATTATAACTTATAAAATTGTGAATAACAATTTGATTGAGCTACTAATGACAATTATGATTGGTTGAAACGAAAGAAAACAATCACAAACCCAAATTTCTGATTCAAATCAATAGATCTTTTTGAATAATAGAGCCTTATATTCAATGTCATAAAACACAAGCAAACCATTGGTTGTTTCGTATTTCTAAGAAAATTTTTATTTTATAAGCCGACGGAGATTATTGACCAATAGACGAACCGCAAATATTCTGAATGCTCTCAAAGATAAATATACGGTAGGCATCAAAAGACGAAGATAATTACCTACTTTTTGCTAAGTCCATTTCTATGGAAAGTGTCCAACTAAATAGGTAAAGGTCTTTTTACTTCTCTAATCCTTAAGCTGCACAACACAAAAGAAGAGAGATATTTGTCTTTAATGGAACGAGATGGGAAAGGTTTGCTGGGAACATTAGACATGAACTCCGATATAGACCTTCAGTAATGATTGCCAATGTAATGAAAAGAAAGATGGCCACCGTGGCAGTGAAACTAGCGGGAATGGATATGTTTCTGTGTGTGTGTGTGTGTTTGTGTGTGTATGCACAAACCTGTGTGTATGTATGTATGTATGTATGTATGTATGTATGTGTGTGTGTGTGTGTGTGTGTGTGTGTGCGTGTGCGGCTGGTGCAATGTTGCTTAGACGTATTTCCGTTTTTATTTCCTCGAAGACAATGGAAACTATGTAGGCAGCAGCAAAAGAGGCGGCGAATAATTGGTCTCAAAGAGACGTTGTCGGTTGCGAGATGTACTTTTTTTTTATAGATTCCCATTAAAATCAGACGAGCGATATATATATATATATATATAGATATTGAGAGGGGGTAAGAGATAGAGAATGAGAGAGAGAGAGGAGGTGAAAGACTGAGAATGCTAAAGTGAGATATTTGAAGATACCGAGAGAGTGGAAGAGAGTAGACAACCATTTATTCACCTACGATATTAGCACACTCAGACACATACATATCTATATATAAGGTGCTAGAGAGAAAGAGAGAGAGCGAAAGAGAGAGAGAGGGAGAGAGAAAGAGAGAGGAGGTGAAAGACTGAGAAGGCTAACGTGAGATACATGCAAAAAACTTAGAGAGTGAAAGAGAGTAGACATTCATTTATTAACATTTATTTACATATGAGAGAGAGAGAGAGAGAGAGAGAGGGGGTGAGAGAGGGGGTGAGAGTGGTACGTGATAGAGAACGATAAAGAGACAGAGAAGAGGTGAAAGACTGAATAGGCTAAAGTGAGACACATGAATATCTTGAAAGGCTGGAAGAGAGTAGACAAACATCCATTTATTCACATTATCAATTAGCACATCCAGACAAATACATATATGTATATAAGGTGCCATAGAGACTGAGAGAGAGGTAAAAAATAGAAAATGATAAAGAGAGAGAGAGAGAGAGAGAGAAAGAAAGAAAAAAGAGAAAGAGAGGGGGAGGTTAAAGACTGAGAAAGCTAGCGTGAGATATATGCAAAAAAAAAAAAAACTGAGAGAATGAAAGAGAGTAGACAAACATCCATTTATTGAAGTACGCAATTAGCACACTCAGACATAGGGTGTTATAGAGAGCGAGAGTGGCAAGAGATAGAGAATGAGAGAGAGAGAGAGAGAGAGAGGGAGAGAGAGAGAGGGAGAGAGAGAAGGAGAGGTGAGAGGTGAAAGACTGAGAAGCTTAGCGTGAGATATATGCAAAAAAAAATGAATAAAAGAGTGTAGACAAACATACACTTATTCACATTTATTGAAGTACGCAATTAGCACACACAGACAAAAACATACGTGTATATAAGGTGCCATAGAGACTGAGAGAGAGAGGTAACAAATGATAAAGAGAGAGAGAGAAAGAGAAAGTGATAGAGAGGGGGTGAAAACTGAAATGGCTAAAGTGAGACACATGCAAAGATACTGAGAGTGAAAGAAATTAGACAAACATCCATTTATTCACAGACAAATACACATCTGTATACAAGGTGCTATAGAGAGCGATTAGGGTAAGAGAAAGTATTATGTAAATGGCACAGGGGTGCCACATTACGACGGTAGCAAGTAACTGAACACGAGGCACCAGGGCAGGGCCAGAATTATTTGGGTTTCTTTTTTTGATTTTATCAAGAACTAGCAGTATAGCCCGGCGTTGCTCGGGTGGAATGAAAGATTTAAAACTAATCCGTGGTCCTGGACCTCAGACTCTTTGAACGTTGGCACGAAAGACTAAAAAGCAATAGTTGTTTCCAGTTAAAGCGAAACCGTAGACTGAAAGAAAAATGAATGGATTTAAGTCAAATTTTGATTGCCTGGTATCGATATCAAATAAGTTTTTATCGTCGTAAACAAAATTTTGAAGGTTAAATAAGTCCTCTGAGTAAATCGTATCATGGCTGAGACTAAGAACTACAATTATACCTACTTAGAGCCAAACCTGAAGCAAAAACTAAAATAAAAGGGCTGAAAAAATACAGACATACAGGCAGATAAACAGACTCACACAAACATCTTGCCTTTTATATATATATATATATATATATATATATTATTGATTTTCTGCACTATTGTAAGAACTGCAACCTTGAAACTACTGAATATCCCTTCTTATGTCTTTGTCTATGAGTGTATCAAATTTGATTAAAATCGGACCACTCCTTCTATAACCCGATTTTTTCGATGATCGATTTTCGATATTTATCTGGGGTACCTCGACACAAAACCTAGCTAAGAACACTCACAGACGCTTATAGTACAACTGTGTAAATTTTCAAGAAAATTGGTTCAGCCGTTTCGGAGTCTATAGGTAACGGACACATACACAGAAACACACACACACAGACAAAGTTCCATTTATATATAAGTTTAAATCTCTAAATACATAGCTGGAGCACCGGACCATATCTGGCAATAATATTCAAAGCATGGACGAATGATAGACTTATAGACATGTAAGATAGATTATTATGAGAAAAAATTGTCTAGCACCATATAATGAACAAATGTTTCTAGCAGCTGACCTAGAATTGATTCAATATAATCTTTCCACTTCATGTCAGCTAAGATCGGTCACCCGAGAACAAAAGAAGTTCCCCCTTTTTTTCATAATGGCTTGTTCCGATTCATAATTTCGAATCCTGTAACTCGTTTATATTGATCGATCTATTTTAAAGGCTTATCAACCATTTACAGGTTATTTAGATGCTATTAATTAACCCATAACTGAAAAGAGTAAAGGTGACATATATCTTTCCCAAGGGTATCTGCGCGTAGTTGAATCTAACAAACCCGACTGGAATTACAACACGAGTACTTCTGTTCGTTATTTGCTTTCAAATATCTAAAATTTTGAGGAAAATATGTGGGTCCGCCTTTCATATTTTCTATAAAAGGGGTCTGCGAGCTTTCATGAAATTTATAATCTAAAAGTATATATATATATATATATATATATATATATATATATATATATATATATACGTATGTATGTATATATGTATGTATGTATGTAACCCTATTTTCAGATGGCTGGTATTAATTTCAAGTGATTTTCAAGATGAGAAGAGATTTCAATAAAATTGGAGAATATAATTATAATTGTTGAGAAAAGTAGGCAAAAGGTTAACAAGTAGAAAAACCCAAGTGTGAAGTATACTGAGTACGAAATTATTTTAAAGCGAATTTATCAATGTGATTCTAGACACAACATATGTCATTGGCTTTTGACGATGTGTGACCCTAGATTGAAATGTGGCTGTGACAATTTCCTGTGTACTGAATTACCAGGACAGTCGATAAGAGCAGGCAGACAAATAGAGGGAGTGAGCTTTTTCTCCTTCTATTGGAAGTCGAAATGATTAAATGTAACTGCTTTCATTTTGAGCTGGTGAGAATTATACAGTGAGGGCAATGGAAACCTTGCATCCCTCTTTCCCATCCCGGTTGAGGTGCTTGTTTAACAAAATCAGAATGTAAGACAAGATTAGTGAGTTGGCACCCGGGTCTTGGAGAGACAGATTGGGAAGAGATTTGAAATACGGTCAACCTGAAAACTCGCCTGCTGCTACAAACAAGAAAACGGAGAGAGAAATATTGCAAATTCAACTATCTGGAAGTTGAATAAACTATCGTACCGTAGAAATAATACAACACGAATATTATCGTGTTATGGAGATAACAGCCAATTTATATTTTTTTTTCATCATTTATTTTGACTTGCCCTTATTCTTGTAATTATTCGATATATATAAATATATATAAATCTACATCGTGTCGTTGCCATCTTGAATCTGGTTTTCATCATATACCAATAATTCGCATGCCTGGACCAGCCTTGTCAAATGGTAATAATCGGTCTTGTTTGGCTAATCCGAGATCAACAACACAGCGTGGGCGGAATCAGCCAAAGAGCCAGGAATCGTGTTATATATATTATTCATCCACAGACAAGCCTGTTTTGCTGGATCACAGCTCATCAGTTTAGCTAGACACATTCACTTGCTTCTGGCCGGGATCGAAACTCGACCGTTTATTGTGTTAGTCGGAGTCGCTACCCCCTAAGCCATAGACGCATAGAATCAAAAAAAGAAATTTTAAAGTGTTGTACATAAGCAGTGTATACACACGTCAGTCACCGAAAGAACTCAATTCATTCCTGAAGAATAATGCATATATAACAGAAGTGAAAACTGTTTTAAAAATTTTCTTCTCTAGAATATATATATATATATATATATATATATATATATATATATAGTCATCCGCAGACAGATCTGTTTCGCTGTATCACAGCTCATCAGTACGATTAGACATCCGACTGCTTTTAACCCAGGATTGAAACCCGACCGAGTTGGCGTCCGTCGGCAATTCTACCTCTGAGCTATAGGCGCTCAGTAGAAGGAGGCAGACTTTTAGCGTATGATGTATCATATGCCAGTGGCCAGAGTGCTCTAATTCATTACTGAATGAGCAATGCGTAGATGTTAGAGTAGCTACTGTTTTTTCAGAGTCTACCATTTTTCCAGAGTGCTCAATGAAGGTGTGAGAGCATAAATATAACTTGATATAATAGAATTTATAAGTAATTTTAAAGAAAGAAAACATGCTTTTGGAAAAACCCTGAATAACATTTCGGCTTAAACTTCATTGGAGGGTACCGTTAGCAGCACAGTAATTGACGATAATATAATAAGCCATTGTATTAATTTTTCTTTTGCGTCCCCTTTTTCAACTCCTTCTCTTAAAAAATGATACAATGACATTATATTATTGTCAGTGATTGTGCTACCAGCGGTACTCTCCGATGAAGTGTTGGTCGAAAGATTCCTCAGGGTTTAAAAAAAACATGTTTTCTCTCTTTATATATTTATATATATATATATATATATATATATATGTATTGTTCAATAAAAAAACCTAAAATCCAACCTCCTGATTAAAATTACTGTCTACCCTTTAAAAGATCTAAGGTCCCACCATGTATCTTACTGAGACAAAATTAAAACGTGAAATGTCTAGATCTAAGCCATCCTGCCCCCTTCCATAACTCAAATTTTAAAAATCTCAATGGTTACATAATTCTAAATCTTCATTGAACACTTCTGACACTTTTTTATTCTATATAAATCACAATATCAAAAACATCTCGCTATTAGAGAGGCACTATATATCAAACATTTATCTCCTACCATTAACCTTAGATTAGTCAATAGTGGAAACTGAGTATTGAATCCTTTTCTTTTTAAATAGAAAGATGCTAACGCGATTTCCAGTCGCACATGGCACGTGAACGCTTCTGTTTCAAAACAAAACAAGATCAATTGCTACGTAAAAGTCTAAAGATGAGAAAAGATAACAACAGTAGAGCCATAAACAGCCTTGTAAAGGACTGTAGAATTGAGTGAAAGCGTTTGGGAAAATAAAAATTATGGATAGATGTTTTATATTCCTTACTTCCAAAAAACGGAAAAAAGTTAGGATGCTGGAAAAACTTAAAAATTAACTCAAACTGAGGCTTATCCATTTTTCTTCTTACTAAATAATATGTATTTTGCATTGGAAATCTAAACTTATTTATAAATGGAACTTTGTCTGTGTGTGTTGTCGTTATGTGTGTGTGTTTATGTGTGTGTGTCTATGTGTGTCCCCGTTACCTATAGACTCCGAAACGGCTAAAGCGATTTTCTTGAAAATTTACACAGTTGTACTATAAGCGTCTGTGAGTGTTCTTAGCTAGGTTTTGTGTCGAGCTAATTCAGTACACAGGAAATTGTCACAGCCACAGTTCGACCTAGGGTCACACATCGTCAAAAGCCAATGACATATGTTGTGACTAGAACCACATTGATAAATTCGCTTTAAAATAATTTCGTACTCAATATACTTCACACTTGGGTTTTTCTACTTGTTAACATTTTGCCTACTTTTCTCAACAATTATAATGATATTCTCCAATTTTATTGAAATCTCTTCTCATCTTGAAAATCACTTGAAATTAATACCAGCCATATGAAAATAGGGTTACATACATACATATATACATACATACGTATATATATATATATATATATATATATATATATATATATATATATATTTAGATTATAGATTTCATGAAAACTCTTAGACCCTTTTTATAGAAAATATGAAAGGCGGACCCACATATTTTCCTCAAAATTTTAGATAATTGAAAGCAAATAACGAACAGAAGTACTCGTGTTGTAATTCCTGTCGGGTTTGTTAGATTCAACTCCGCGCAGATACCCTTGGGAAAGATATATGTCACCTCTACTCTTTTCAGTTATGGTTTAATTCAGTCAGTTAAGTGCCATACGTGAAACACGCTTGGGCGATCATGTCTCCAAAGAGACATGACTGACTGGGCAGAAGATTATCACGCATTAGGTTGCCATTGCTTTCTGCGATGGGTTAATTAATAGCATCTAAATAACCTGTAAATGGTTGATAAACCTTAAAAATAGATCGATCAATATAAACGAGTTACAGGATTCGAAATTATGAATCGGAACAAGCCATTATGAAAAAAGGGGGAACTTCTTTTGTTCTCGGGTGACCGATCTTAGCTGACATGAAGTGGAAAGATTATATTGAATCAATTCTAGGTCAGCTGCTAGAAACATTTGTTCATTATATGGTGCTAGACAATTTTTTCTCATAATAATCTATCTTACATGTCTATAAGTCTATCATTCGTCCATGCTTTGAATATTATTGCCAGATATGGTCCGGTGCTCCAGCTATGTATTTAGAGATCTAAACTTATATATAAATGGAACTTTGTCTGTGTGTGTGTGTTTCTGTGTATGTGTCCGTTACCTATAGACTCCGAAACGGCTGAACCAATTTTCTTGAAAATTTACACAGTTGTACTATAAGCGTCTGTGAGTGTTCTTAGCTAGGTTTTGTGTCGAGGTACCCCAGATAAATATCGAAAATCGATCATCGAAAAAATCGGGTTATAGAAGGAGTGGTCCGATTTTAATCAAATTTGATACACACATAGACAAAGACATAAGAAGGAATATTCAGTAGTTTCAAGGTTGCAGTTCTTACAATAGTGCAGAAAATCAATAATATATATATATATATATATATATAAAAGGCAAGATGTTTGTGTGTGTCTGTTTATCTGCCTGTATGTCTATATTTTTTCAGCCCTTTTATTTTAGTTTTTGCTTCAGGTTTGGCTCTAAGTAGGTATAACTGTAGTTCTTAGTCTCAGCCATGATACCATTTACTCAGAGGACTTATTTAGCCTTCAAAATTCAGTTTACGACGAAAAAAACTTATTTGATTTCGATACCAGGCAATCAAAATTTGACTTACATCCATTCATTTTTCTTTCAGTCTACGGTTTCGCTTTAACTGGAAACAACTATTGCTTTTTAGTCTTTCGTGCCAACGTCCAAAGAGTCTGAGCTTCAGGGCCATGGATTAGTTTTAAAGCTTTCATTACACCCGAGCAACGCCGGGCTTTACTGCTAGTTAATAATAATTCCATGTTACCGTCTTTAGATGTATTAATAAACAAAACTCTATTGTTTTATCTAACATCTGTGTTATGGAGAAACACATCTGTTTCTTAGATAATGGACTGTCCCTCCTGTATTAATAAGAGTTCTTGGGGAGTTCTTGAGAAGTTTTTGGGAAGTTCATATGAGTTCTTAGTAATTCTTGAGAGTTTTTTAGTCTTCTGTTGGAGTTCAGTATAACTATTAGTTAATTCCAGTTTGGGAATAGTTGGACTAAGGCAGGTGAAATTAGTCAGCAGTTAGGCGAATAATAAGGAGTTAGCTTTCAGTGGAAGATTACCAAGTTCCTAACATTTTGGGTACGTTAAGTCGATTAGCAAGCGACATAGCACGATTATAATCTTCAGTGCGAAAACTACTCCACAACACATAGTAAAATCCCTTTCCAATATATTTTAATAGTAAAATCCCTTTCCAATACATTTTCATAGTAAAATCCCTTTCCAAGGCATTTTCATAGTAAAATCCTTTCCAATGCATTTTCATAATAAAATCCCCTTCCAAAGCATTTTCACAGTACAATCCCTTTCCAATGCATTTTCATAGTAAAATCCCTTTCCAATGCATTTTCATAATAAAATCCCTTTCCAATGCATTTTCATAATAAAATCCCTTTCCAATGCATTTTCATAGTAAAATCCCTTTCCAATGCATTTTCATAGTAAAATCCCTTTCCAATGCATTTTCATAGTAAAATTCCTTTCCAATACATTTTCATAATAAAATCCATTTCCAATGCATTTTCATAGTAAAATCCCTTTCCAACGCATTTTCATAATAAAATCCCTTTCCAATGCATTTTCATAATAAAATCCCTTTCCAAAGCATTTTCACAGTACAATCCCTTTCCAATGCATTTTCATAATAGAATCCCTTTTCAATGCATTTTCATAGTAAAATCCCTTTCCAATGCATTTTCATAGTAAAATCCCTTTCCAATGCATTTTCATAGTAAAATTCCTTTCCAATACATTTTCATAATAAAATTCCTTTCCAATGCATTTTCATAGTAAAATCCCTTTCCAATGCATTTTCATAATAAAATCCCTTTCCAAAGCATTTTCACAGTACAATCCCTTTCCAATGCATTTTCATAATAAAATCCATTTCCAATGCATTTTCATAGTAAAATCCCTTTTCCAATGCATTTTCATAGTAAAATCCCTTTCCAATGCATTTTCATAGTAAAATCCCTTTCCAATGCATTTTCATAGTAAAATCCCTTTCCAATGCATTTTCATAGTAAAATCCCTTTCCAATGCATTTTCATATTAAAATCCCTTTCCAATGCATTTTCATAGTAAAATTCCTTTCCAATACATTTTCATAATAAAATCCCTTTCCAATGCATTTTCATAGTAAAATCCCTTTCCAATGCATTTTCATAATAAAATCCATTTCCAATGCATTTTCATAGTAAAATCCCTTTTCCAATGCATTTTCATAGTAAAATCCCTTTCCAATGCATTTTCATAGTAAAATCCCTTTCCAATGCATTTTCATATTAAAATCCCTTTCCAATGCATTTTCATAGTAAAATTCCTTTCCAATACATTTTCATAATAAAATCCCTTTCCAATGCATTTTCATAGTAAAATCCCTTTCCAATGCATTTTCATAATAAAATCCCTTTCCAATGCATTTTCATAGTAAAATCACTTTCCAATGCATTTTCATAATAGAATCCCTTTTCAATGCATTTTCATAGTAAAATCCCTTTCCAATGCATTTTCATAGTAAAATCCCTTTCCAATGCATTTTCATAGTAAAATCCCTTTCCAATGCATTTTCATAGTAAAATCACTTTCCAATGCATTTTCATAGTAAAATCCCTTTCCAATGCATTTTAGGTACGTTAAGTCGATTAGCAAGCGACATAGCACGATTATAACCTTCAGTGCGAAAACTACTCTACAACAATCTGTTTGCTATAAATCAACGTTTACTGATTTATATATTCGTTCAGATGTATTTTGTCCTACTAAACCAAAGATTAATTGAGATTCTAACACATAGAACCATGATGATTTGCTCTCAATTTAAATTAGATGAAGAAATTAAAAAGATTAGTAAGACCTTGTCTAAAACAATCCTACACTTATACAAATCTACTATCCGCCCGTGCATTGAATACTGCTGCCATATCTGGTCGGGCGCCCCTGATATCCACCTAGGTGTCCTTGACAAAATCCAACGGAGAATCTGTTATGTGATCGATCCCGACTTGGTAGCTAGGATACTGTCATTTTCTCACCGACGCAGTGTGGCTTCCCTGTGTCTCTTCTACAAATACTTTCACGGCTTATGCTCAGATGAACTTAGCTCACTGGTGACCCCTATATATGAACTTATTCGAGCCACAAGATTAGCATCTAGGTCCATCCCTTTTACTGTGAAACCAATAAATTGTAAACGCAAATTCTACTCCAGCAGCTTGTTTTCTCGCACTTCCTTCCTTGTGGAATTCTCTTCCATTTACTTGCTTCTCCGACAGCTACAATCTCCAAGAATTTAAATGTAAAGTCAATTGTCATCGCCTATCTCACTAACTTGCATCCTCTATCTAATGCTTATTTCTCCGTCCACCCCGATCTCATCAGTATTCTCATCCTTCTCTTACCATCTTCTCGACACCCCTTATAACCTGTCACTCTTTCTCATATGTAACCCCCTGCACACCAGTGGCAGTAAAATACTTTGCTTGGGGTGACACAATTACAAAAAATAAAAAAATAATGGTTACCCCTAGATGTGATTAGGTTTGTGATTAATAAGAAAATCTCTAAGTTTTCGGAAAGTAAACTAAACCTGCTATTATTTGTCTATATTTCTGAGATGAGGTAATATTTACAGTATTAACATTATCTGGACTATTGTCCTCATCTTTGTTGCCATTTGTACAACGTTTCGGCCGTTATACACTCCGGCCTGCTTCAGGTGCTAGGAATTTCGAGCCGAACCCTTTATTACAATTACTTGGGTATATCATTCTCATCTCATGCATAGTAATGTCTTTAAAGTAGTGGTGAACAACTAACTTGCAGGGTTAGAGGGAGATAAGTCATCACTTCCAAAAGAGGCATTACTATGAGGAAAATAGTCTGAATAATGTAAATACTGTCAACCTGTTATGTTGAAAAAATGCCCTGTTTATTTTAACAATGTTTGGTTACAAACACACACACACACACACACACACACATATATATATATAATGGTTGTAAGAAGTATGCATATGTGTATACGCGCGGACACTCATAAAAATATTTATCAGGTGTTAAAAAAACAGTGTTCCATGCGAAAAAATAATAAATAGAGAAATAATAATTTTTCAAATCAAAAGCAATTCAGTTTATATAATAGTAATTATTCAATATAATAACAATACTATTTCGAATAATAAAAATTATAATAATTCTAATAATAATTCGAATCATATAATTTCAATAATAATACTAACAATAATTCAAATCATATAATAATTCTAATAATAATTCAAATCATATAATTTTAATAATAATTCCAACAATAATTCAAATCATATAATAATTCTAATAATAATTCAAATCATATAATAATTCTAATAATAATTCAAATCATATAATTTTAATAATAATTCCAACAATAATTCAAATCATATAATAATTCTAATAATAATTCAAATCATATAATAATTCTAATAATAATTCAAATCATATAATTTTAATAATAATTCTAATAATAATTCAAATCATATAATTCTAATAATAATTCTAACAATAATTCAAATCATATAATAATTATAATAATATATTCCAATGATATAATTTTAATAATAATTCTAACAATAATTCAAATCATATAATACTTCTAACAATAATGCAAATCATATAATAATTCTAATAATAATTCAAATCATATAATAATTGTAACAATAATTCAAATCATATAATAATTTTAATAATAATTCAAATCATATAATCCTAATAATAATTCAAATCATATAATAATTCTAATAATAATTAAAATCATATAATTTTAATAATAATTCTAACAATAATTCAAATCATATAATAATTCTAATAATAATTAAAATCATATAATTTCAATAATTCTAACAATAATTCAAATCATATAATAATTTTAATAATAATTCAAATCATATAATCCTAATAATAATTCTATATTCAATAATTCAAATCATATAATAATTCTAATAATAATTCAAATCATATAATTTTAATAATAATTCTAATAATAATTCAAATCATATAATAATTATAATAATAATTAAAATCATATAATTTCAATAATTCTAACAATCATGCAAATCATATAATAATTTTAATAATAATTCAAATCATATAATAAGTCTCATAATAATTCTGACCATATAATTCTAATAATAATTCTAACAATAATTCAAATCATATAATAATTCAAATAATATTTCAAATCATCTTATAATTCAAATAATAATTCAAATCATATAATAAGTCTCATAATAATTCTGATTATATACTTCTAATAATAATTCTATTAATAATTCAAATCATATAATAATTCTAATAATAATTCAAATCATATAATTTCAATAATAATTCTAACAATCATGCAAATCATAACAATTCTAATAATAATTCTAATCATATAATAATTCTAATAATTCAAATCATATAATAATTCTAACAATAATTTTAATAATAATTCAAATCATATAATAAGTCTCATAATAAATCTGATCATATAATTCTAATAATAATTCTAACAATAATTCAAATCATATAATAATTCTAATAATAATTCAATCATATAATAATTCAGTTTTAATATTTCAAATCATCTTATAATTCAAATAATAATTCAAATCATATAATAAGTCTCATAATAATTCTGATTATATACTTTTAATAATAATTCTATTAATAATTCAGTAAAATCATATAATAATTCTAATAATAATTCTAACAATAATTCAAATCATATAATAATTCTAATAATAATTCAAATCATGTAATAATTCTAATAATAATTTAAATCATATAATAATTCTAATAATATTTCAAATCATATAATAATTCTAATGATAATTTTAATAATAATTCAAATCATATAATAAGTCTCATAATAATTCTGATCATATAATTCTAATAATAATTCTAACAATAATTCAAATCATTTTATAATTCTAACAATAATTCAAATCATATAATAATTCAAATAATAATTCAAATCATATAATAATTTAACAATAATTCAAATCATATAATAATTCTAACAATAATTCAAATCATATAATAATTCTAACAATAATTCAAATCATATAATAATTCTAATAATAATTCAAATCATATAATAATTTAATAATAATTCAAATCATATAATAATTCTAATAATATTTCAAATCATATAATAATTCTAATGATAATTTTAATAATAATTCAAATCATATAATAAGTATTCTGATCATATAATTCTAATAATAATTCTAACAATTCAAATCATTTTATAATTTAACAATAATTCAAATCATATAATAATTCAAATAATAATTCAAATCATATAATAATTCTAACAATAATTCAAATCATATAATAATTCTAATAATAATTCAAATCATATAATAATTCTAATGATAATTTTAATAATAATTCAAATCATATAATAAGTCTCATAATAATTCTGATCATATAATTCTAATAATAATTCTAACAATAATTCAAATCATTTTATAATTCTAACAATAATTCAAATCATATAATAATTCAAATAATAATTCAAATCATATAATAATTCTAATAATAATTCAAATCATATAATAATTCTAATAATAATCTAAATCATATAATAATTCTAATAATAATTCAAATCATATAATAATTCTAATAATAATTCAAATCATATAATAATTTAATAATATTTCAAATCATATAATAATTCTAATGATAATTTTAATAATAACTAAATCATATAATAAGTCTCATAATAATTCTGATCATATAATTCTAATAATAATTCTAATAATAATTCAAATCATTTTATAAATTTAACAATAATTCAAATCATATAATAATTCAAATAATAATTCAAATCATATAATAATTTAACAATAATTCAAATCATATAATAATTCTAATAATAATTCAAATCATATAATAATTCTAATAATAATTCAAATCATATAATAATTCTAATAATAATTCAAATCATATAATAATTCTAATAATATTTCAAATCATATAATAATTCTAATGATAATTTTAATAATAATTCAAATCATATAATAAGTCTCATAATAATTCTGATCATATAATTCTAATAATAAATTTAACAATAATTCAAATCATTTTATAATTCTAACAATAATTCAAATCATATAATAATTCAAATAATAATTCAAATCATATAATAATTTAACAATAATTCAAATCATATAATAATTCTAACAATAATTCAAATCATATAATAATTCTAACAATAATTCAAATCATATAATAATTCTAATAATAATTCAAATCATATTTCTAATCATGTAATAATTCTAATAATTTTGATAACAATTTAAATCATATAATAATTATAATAATTCAAATCACAATAATAATTCTAATCACCATAATAAATCTAATAATAATTTTAAATATATAATAGACTCAATTGGAGTCGGTAGACTAAACTATCGCCCGGTTCACACTCCACCCTCGTCTAGTGAACAGGTGAAGAGGCTCATCCCTTGTTCCCTGTTTAGGATGCGGTTTCTGGTTTTCTCTTTTCCAATCTGTTCACTCCTACGTAGCCTCCTGCACATCAGTGGTGTTACCGCCGTGTTCGGTGTGATATGATTAAAAAAAAATTCTAATAATTCCAATAATTATTATAACCATATAAAAATTATAATGATTATAATAATAATTATAATCATATAATAATTCAAATCTAATTTCAATTATCAAGTTATTTTAATATAGGATATCTTTCTTCATACTTTTGGTATATAAATCAACTTTCTGCCAAACTCTACGGTTATTGTGAGAAGTCACTTTTTTTTAATCGTGTCACCCCAAGCAAGGCATTCCACTGCCACTATAGCGCAGGGGGTTACATACGGCGATTGGGTATAGGAAATATCAGAAGGAGGGTGATAGACGAGTTAGGATGTACATAGGGAGAGAGTTAGAGAGAGTGGGTGTGAGTTAGAGTGTTAGGATGTGTCTATTGACCTTACATTCAAACTCCTGGAGGTTGTAGCCCTCGGGGAAGCAAGCATGCGGTAGGGAATTCCACAGGCGGGAAGTGCGAGGAAAGAAGCTGTTGGAATAGAAATTACGGTTACATTTAATCGGTTTCACTGTAAAAGGGTGGGACCTAGTTGCCAATCTAGTATCTCGTGCAAATTCACATCTAGGGGGCACCAGTGATTTAAGTTCGCCAGAGAAGAAGCCATGAAAGTATTTATAGAAGAGGCAGAGGGAAGCCACGTCACGCCGGTGAGAGAGTGACTGCTGGCAGTCTGCAAAGTCGGTATCAGTCACATTACAGATTCTTCGCTGTATTTTGTCAAGAACCCCGAGGAGAATAGCAGGGGCACCCGACCAGATGTGGCAGCAGTACTCAATACACGGGCGGATGGTAGATTTATATAAATGCAGGATAGATTCAGACGGAAAGAATTTCCGGGCCCTGCACAGAGAGCCGACTTTCATAGCAGCGGATTTAGCAATGGATTCGACGTAGTCATTCCACTGAGAGTGTCCGCTGAGAGTGTCAGGCCAAGCAGGCGTAGTGTTTTACTCTCTGGGAGGCAAGCCTGTTCCATGTTAATGGGAGGGAGGTGCGGTTGTCTGTGGTGGTTAATTGACAGCAGCTTCGTTTTGGAAGAATTGAATTTTACGAGCCATTTCTTACCCCAATCCACCATGGATTGGAAGTCATTGAAATTGTATTTATTTATTCCCATATATATGATCCCAAATGGGTTTCTTTGGTTTCTGCTAAATCTACATTCCTACTGCCACATCTCCAAAACACAAGATCTCTGCTTTGTATAAAGCACGTGGATTGGGAGCACCAGATAACACCAGGGGTCCGCAATTGAATACTTAAATCAATACCACAGATTTGAAATTAGGATAAAACCCATTGGGGTAGCAAGACATATCTTCCAAAGGCCGAGTATTCAGTTTATTGCCATACGTGATACACTACTGCGCGATCATCTCGAACGAGACATTACTGAAAGGACAGAAAATTTTCCCGCAGAAAATTTTGCCATTTCTTTCTGCAGGAGACTGGTTGCCAACCAAGGCTGTAGAACCCAGTCTGTGCTGTTATTCAATCCTTCTAGCCAGATCAGTCAGTTAGGTCCCATACGTGATAGACACTTGGGCGATCATGCCTCTCCATTACTTCCTCGCCTAAATAATTGCTGACGTTTTTAGTTAAGTTACATACTTGATACACGCTTGGGCGATTATGTCTTGAAAGAGACATGACTGCTCGGATAGAAAGATTTTCCCACTGTAGGTTGCTATTACTTTCTGTGGTAGACTGGTTGACAACCAAAACTGAAGAACTAAATCCGTCCTGCTATTTAACACGTAGCTGGAGAGAGAAAAGACGGATTAATACGTTTTCCAAGGGTATTTGTGAGTAAGTTTTGTGGATCTTCGTCACCAGTTTGTTGGAGTTGTGGCGAAACTTGGCCGCAAAGTTGACCGGTTTGTGCCGGAAGTAAGACACGGAACAAGAAGATAAATTCAAAACAGTGTATTAGTATAACAAGATATTCAAAAGAAGTGTTAATAAATAGTAATACAGAAATAAGTAAGTCCGAAGGTATTATGACGCTTCCCGACTGGTAACTCTCGTCAACTGCTCTCATTAACCGCTTCGTTAAACTACTGGAACTAATTGCTCTTAATTCCACTCTAGAAGTGACGCAGGTAATTTATATATAACATAAAACCACCTCTTAATTGGTGTTGTTTTGCAAACCAGCTGGCTTTGCAACAATAACACTGTCAGCTCTCTGCCTTCGGGCGGAGGGCGCTCTCTGCTTCCGAGCAGGGAGCAATAACCCAGTCGTGGTTCCGCCGAAGGGTAGAAGCACGACTGGGCAAAAATAGACAGACATTTTTTGGCCGGGCCATATAGCCCGGAAATCCCAGTCATAACTGACCATGTGTCACATGTTGCCTTTACTGGGAGGGACAACTAAATATAGTTGTTCCCAGATCTACCCTAACCCGGATTAGTAGCACCTGTTAGGATCCCAGCTATGGGCAAATTGTTACCTCCCCCCCCCCCAAAAAAAAAATTTATGTCAAAACACTATGAAAGCAGAAAAATAGATTTTTATAGAAATATTTACATAAAAGTAGACTTTTATAGAAAAAGATACATTTTTGAAGGAAAAAAAAATTATTACCAGCAATACATTTTTTAATTCAAAACATTTTCAGTTTTCTGAAATAAATTTTTTTTATCAACATTTAACTAACTCAACCTTTTCACTATCAGTCAGTTAGTTAAGTGCCATACGTGATACACGCCTGGGCGATCATGTCTCGAAAGAGACATGACTGACTGGGCAGAAGATTATCCCGCAGTAGGTTGCCATTGCTTTCTGCGGTAGACTGGTTTTCCAACCAAGGCGACAGAACCCAATCTATCCTGTTATTTAACCCATAACTGGAAGGAAGAGACGGATTAATACCTTTCCCAAGGGTATTTGCGTGTAAGTGAATACAATGAATACAACTAGAATTCGAACTCGGCTCTCCGATTTCTCGTTCTGAGCCGATATCCACCGCACCACAACGCACATCCTTTTTCACTATAACTAATCATTAAAAAATAACTTAAAACCCCGCCTTTTTGGTATTAAATAACCCACAGATGTTGATATTCCGTTAAACAAAACTCAAACTCAAACTTAAATCATTTATTTCATATAAAAAAGAGTTGGATCTGTTTTGTTAATTCACTCTAAAATATTATTTCACCCCCTCCCAATATTAATTCACTCAAAAATACAAAAGGATTTATATTCACTAAAATTGACACAAAATTCTCTTACAGCAAAGCACTTTTATTACACTTCGATTGGGTTGACCTTTGCGATCGCTCCAAATGTAGGCGACTCGGTGAGCTATTTATATCCTTGATGTTTGGCAATTTTTCATTCTGAGGGTTGGAGTTTTAATTTAAATTTCATAATTAATAAAAATGTGCAAAAATTTAATAAACAAAGAAACAAAACTTAAATTTAAAATTTACAATTCCTTGAAGTGAATTAACATTTGTAACTTTACATTATTTGGGTGAGATAACAGTAGGTACCTCCACTGGAGTCCAGTCAATTCTTCTATACTTAAATTTAAATTGAAATTTTAAAAATAAATAAGTTATCTTCAAACTTTAAAATTAGCTTTAACTGAAAGCCAATAGATTAAATTTAATAATTTTAGTAAGCAAAAAACATACTGGTGTATTTTTAACCGAAATTATATTGATTTAAATCTAAAATTTTAAAATTTTATTATTATTTTTTTTAAAATATCGCCATTGTTGATTGATTGGCTCATTTACACAAACAGTAGCCAAATTTCTGTTTTTAAAAATCTTGCAAAAATAAAATTTACCGCGCTGGCACATTATTTAAGTCAAATTTTAATATTAAAACTTACCTTTATCTGTTTTCAATCAATTAATAATTGCTTATTCCCAGAAATTTACAATAAAAAAAAAAGAAATTAAATACGGTAGCCACTTTTTTTGTTATGTAAGTCATAGAGTTGCTGACAGATGGCAGCTACCGGATGTTGAGAGACACGCAATGTCTGGTGACCAATCGTGATAAAATTTTTTTTTTTTTTGGTGGTGGGTGGTTAACTAAATCGTGAAATTAAAAATTTAACATAATAATTTCAGCACTTATATAATATTTTATAGAATTTTAGCTTAGATTTATTGCTAAACATTTGAATATGCTTTCTGAATAAATAAAAATTTTAGAAACGTAGAGAATAAAATATCGTAAAAATGAAAGTGCCTTCTTCTGTTTTGCTATGTAAGGAGGACTAACCCAGAACGCTTGTTAACTTATGCAATCATTTTGACCCATATGGAACACAGTACTTTATAACTTTGAACGTATTTGCACAAATAATTAATTGATTTTTTTCTTTTTAAAAATATTTTTGGTGAAAAATTTTTATTATTTTTTTTTGTTTTATAGGCAGTATAATCATCAATTCTTAACTAAAAGGAAAAAACGATTCAGTTCTTTAAAAGATTTTAAAAATATTTTTAAAACTTTATACATTATCTATAATAAAAAAAAAATGAAAACAATTCTTTTATAATTTTATTAGTAATCAAAAAATTTTTTTTTTCAGACTATAATGTCCTTAATTTTTATTATTTATTCCAGCAATTAAAAGCTTATCAAATTAAATTATATCAAAGTTTTATTGCATTTTTTATATTTCTCTTCGGAGCAGATTTTGGTATCGTGAATCATAATTTTAAATAAAAAAAAATACATGATTTATATTTCCCGATGAGTTCTGCATTTAACTAATAAAACAAAAAATTCCAGAAAATTAAAATTTATTAAAATTTCATGAATTTACTTGAAGTGGGGGGGGGGGGGGGTAACAGATTTAAAAAAATTGTTTTCATCAAAATTTTAAGAAGGTAATAATTTCAAAAATAATTTTATTCATTTGTTAATGAGTACTGAAAGTTTCATTAAAATCCGACAAATATTTGATTTTTGCGAGAATTTCCAAATTAATGTGTTTGGAAACGAAAAATTGAGTTACGAAAAAAAAAATTACGTAATCAATTATAAAATAGACGTAATATTTTTAACCACGCTAACTCCAAATCAAAAACAAAATTTTCTGACAAAATTTCGAAAATGTTAAAAGGGATTAAAAAATTTTATAAAATAATTAAAATTTACTTTGATCTTTCCTCTTCATAATATTATAAACGTTTTGGATAGAAAAAGTTCCTTTATTAAGTTTTTAACCTTTTTAAACTTTTTTTTATGCTGGATTTTTATACGTAATGGAGGTACCTAGATAACAGATATTTGAAAAAGTTGAGATCATGGATTTTAAAATAAGATAAATAAGCCCTACATATAAGTACAAAACCCCATTGGATGGAAAATCCGTGGAGTATCGGATACATTATGGCCAAAGCTCAGCTACGGAACGTCCAAGTAAATATTGATCCTGATATGAGAATTTATACGTGAAATATTGAATTTGATATTACATATCCGGTGATAGAACATTATCAAAATCGACGCTATGAAAAAACAATTAGTGTACACACGACTGTACCATACATTGTAATCCCAATAAGTGAAGGCTTAAGACGACATGACGTTGAAGCAACATCAAACCTGGTCAATTCCTAGATGGGTGACCTCTTAGAAAAACCAGGTACTGTTAGCTTGGATGTTCCGGTGGTGTAATGTTTAATGGCTCGAAATTGTTAATCGAAGAGATGAGTTTCAATTCGCATTGGATTCATTATAAATATTTAGCGTAAATATCATTGGATTTTCTTTCTCCTTAGCCATGGGTCAGTAAGATTTGTATCATTAAACCGTTATTATGTAAAAAAAAAAAAAAATTCACAATTTAAACATACTTTTCTGGCTTGAAATAACCTGTAAATGATTAATAAACCGTAGATCATTGTCAGATGTCAGTATTTAAAAAATTAAATTTTGATATAAAATACGGATAATTACGCTTGAAGCATAAACCCAAGGCTAAATTAGATGAACAATACATCGCGAATCCAGTATACAGGGTGTAGCAAAAGTAAAAACTATTAAATATTCTTCAGCTACACATAAAATGTATTGTTAGTTATACTACTATAAAATTTATTGTTGGTCATTCCACTATAAAATGTATTGTTGCTCATTCTACTATAAAGTTTATTGTTGGTCAATTTGCTTTAAAAATGTATTGTTGGTCATTCTGATATGAAATGCATTGCTGGTCATTCTACTAAAAATGTATTGCTGGTCATTTTGCATTAAAAATGTATTGTTGGTCATTCTACTATAAAATGTATTGTTTGTTATTTTATTAAACAGTATTGATGATCATTCCACTATAAAATGTATTGTTAATCATTCTACTATAAAATGCATTGTTGATCATTTTGCTTTAAAGATGTATTGTTAGCCATTCTACAATATGATTTATTGTTGGTCATTCTACTATAAATAGCATTGTTGGTCATTCTACTATAAGACGTATTGCTGGTCATTTTGATTTAAAGATGTATTGTTGGTCATTCTACTATAAAATGTATTGTTTCTCATTCTACTATTAAATATATTGCTGGTCATTTTCCTTTAAATATGTATTGTTGGTCATTCTACTATAAAATGCATTGTTGGTCATTCAAATAAAAATGTATTGATGGTCATTATACTATAAAATTTATTGTTTGTCATTCTACTATAAAATGTATTGTTGGTCATTATATTAAAAATGTATTGTTGGTCATTTCACTTTAAAATGTATTGGTGGTCATTCCACGATAAAATGTATTGTTGCTCATTCGACTATAAAATTTATTGTTGGTCAATTTGCTTTAAAAATATATTGTTGGTCATTCTGATATGAAATGCATTGCTGGTCATTCTACTAAAAATGTATTGCTGGTCATTTTGCTTTAAAAATCTATTGTTGGTCATTCTACTATAAAATGTATTGTTTGATATTTTATTAAACAGTATTGATGGTCATTCCACTATAAAATGTATTCATGGTCATTCCACTATAAAATGTAGTGTTAGTCATTCTACTATAAAATGTATTGTTGGTCATTTGGCTTTAAAGATGTATTGTTAGCCATTCTACAATATAGTTTATTGTTGGTCATTCTAATATAAAATTCATTGTTGGTCTTTCTACTATAAGACGTATTGCTGGTCATTTTGATTTAATGATGTATTGTTGGTCATTCTACTATAAAATGTATTGTTTCCCATTCTACTATTGAATATATTGCTGGTCATTTTCCTTTAAATATGTATTGTTGGTCATTCTGCTATAAAATGCATTGTTGGTCATTCAAATAAAAATGTATTGATGGTCATTATGCTATAAAATTTATTGTTTGTCATTCTACTATAAAATGTATTGTTGGTCATTATATTAAAAATGTATTGTTGGTCATTTCACTTTAAAATGTATTGGTGGTCATTCCACGATAAAATGTATTGTTGCTCATTCGACTATAAAATTTATTGTTGGTCAATTTGCTTTAAAAATATATTGTTGGTCATTTTGCTATACAATATATTATCGGTCATTCTTCTATAAAATATATTGTTGGTTATTTTACTAATAAATGTATTGTTAGTCATTCTACTCTAATATGCATTGTTGGTATTTCCACTATAAAATGTATTGTTGGTCATTCTACTATAAAATGCATCGCTGGTCATTTTGATTTAAAGATACATTGTTGGTCATTCTACTATAAAATTTATTGTTGGTCATTCTACAACAAATATGCTCGGCTGGCCAAATATGCATCGCTGTCAATGTTTTTATATAAAAATAGATTGCTTTTGCGCTACCACCTCGCGTCAGGGTGAACCTGGGAACAACCGCAATAAAAGGTTGTTCCACGCTCTTCATAACCCCCAATCTACCGAGCAAAGGCCATGCTGCCAGATACAGTTTATTATCATACACAGGACTATGCTAAAAGTTACTACTACCCCGGGTCAGGGTGGACCTGAGAACAAGAGCAGATAAGAAGTGGTTCCTCGCGTCTCAAAACCTCCATTCTCCCGATCAGAGACCTTACTGCCGGATGTAGTTTATCATTATACCAAGGGTTTCTAGAAATCTAACAAAAGATAACTGGATTTTCCTTGGATATATAAGGAAGAAGGACGGCTTGAAAAGCTTAACCCTCATAAGGCATATTGCACGCAAGAGTGATAGGGGAGAAAACGAGCCATTTACCTGACGAGATTGAATAAATGGATGGTTGAACTATGCGTAGAGGGACTTATGCTAAGTGTCGTGGATCCGGTTAAGAGTCTAGCAAGAAATAATACAAGCACCAAAATAGGAAATAACGATATGTATATTAAACACAACAAAATACGTAGAACTCTGTTTATAGAACGAATAAATACGGGTTAGGAAGTAATACTATAATTGGGACACGTAGGGATGTGCGTTGTGGTACAGTGGATATCGGCTCGGAACGAGAAATCGGGGAGCCGAGTTCGAATTCACGTTGAATCCATTGTATTCACTTACGCGCAAATACCCTTGGGAAAGGTATTAATCCGTCTCTTCCTTCCAGTTATGGGTTAAATAGCAGGACAGATTGGGTTCTGTAGCCTTGGTCGGCAACCAGTCTACCGCAGAAAGCAATGGCAACCTACTGCGGGATAATCTTCTGCCCAGTCAGTCATGTCTCTTAAGAGACATGATCGCCCAAGCGTGATACACGTATGGCACTTAACTGACTGAATGAATATAATAGTTGGAATCACGATTCAGGATTCTACTGGTCATAAAGTGGGGGATCAGTTTTCTATTGGTTTGAAGTAATAAACTGATCCCCTACTAATTACTATGTAATAATGTAATACATCTTTTCTCCTTCCAGTTATGGGTTAAATAATAGGAGAAATTGGCTTCTGTAGCCTCGGCTGGCAACCAGTCCTTCGCAGAAAGTAATGGCAACCTACTGCGGGATAATCTTCGGCTCAGTCAGTCATGTCTTTTAAGAGACATGATCGCCCAAGCGTGATACACGTATGGCACTTAACTGAATGGTCGTACGGAAGCCGTCTTGGCCAATTAATGTTCTAAACATTGTTAATAATTTCTTTGTTAATTATTGTCGTTGACCCGGTTAAGAGTCTAGCAAGAAATAATACAAATACCAAAATAGGAAATAACGATATATATATATTAAATACAGCAAAATACAAATACTTGGAACTCTGTTAGTAGAACGAATAAATACGTGTTAGGAAGTAATACAGTAATTGGGACTCGCAATGGTAATACAGTAGCAGTCTTGACTATCTCTGCCTATCGCTCCGCTTTATGCTGATCTCTCTCTCTCTGAGCTCTCAATCTCTGCTTATTTCACTGATCTGAGCTCTCCTCTTGTGAGGGGAAGTATATGTAGTTGTAGGAAGAGTTCAATCCGTTGTAATGAGTGATGCCACCATGACACTAAGAGACACCCAAGATAGAAACTTGTGGGGAGCTATGAACGTTTATGACCTGAGAGAACGCGGCAAATAGAAGAAGAATAGTCTCTTTAATAAAAGCCTTTTCTTCTGGAATGGAAAAAGTTCAGTCCATATTTGAGTTGGCCTATTTCATTGTTTAGGTAAGTATTTCTTATTGGTGCCTGTACAAGTACTTATTGAACTCAAACCGAAAGAAAGAATTTCGAAAGCTGATTTTAAAGCTCCCCTAAGAGGATTAGCACAATGCAATCTTTCCGCCTTTAGATATCTCTCATATGGACCTTATTTCGTACTAAGCTTCGTAGACTTCCTTTCGTATCAGAGTAGACTGGTGAATATAAGTGTAAAGAAAAACATTAAAGTCTACATATCGCCAAATTTCCCCCTCAAGCCAAACACGTTTTAAATATGCTCCCAACAAAACTTTTCCATTGAGGAATGACCTTTCGCATCACATTAACTCATTTGATTGATTTTTATAGACGTGACCTTTGCTTCGGAATATTTGGAACATTTGCAGAACTTAAGACTGAAATTTTTGAAAAAAACAGTGATTAAAAAAGAAGGAAACAATCTAAAACGCTGATTAAAGCGAAGTTGATTGCTTTTTTCTTCTTCTTCTTCATGTTCCGTGTCTATTTAGGACGTAGGCGATCATGGACTTCCACTTGGCTCCGTCTCTTGTCGCTCTCAAAATATTTTCTCTTAGTATCTCTCTAAAACCCCACTCCCTCATCAATTTGCTCAGATTTATTAAGAATATATTGAGCTGCTTTTCCCTGTCTCTTCTTCTATTTATCCGACCTGTGAGTATCAAGTTCTCAAGGCCTTCCTTCCTCATTTTTGGAACATTTGCAGAAACTAAGACTGAAATATATAAATATAAAAAAAGTGATTAAAAAAGAAGGAAACAATTTAAAACGCTGATTAAAGCGAAGTTGATTTCTTTCTTTCTTTCTTTCTTTCTTTCTTCTTCATGTGCCGTGTCCATTCAGGACGTAAGCGATCATGGACTTCAACTTGGTTCTGTCTCTTGTCGCTCTCAAAATATTTTCTCTTGGTATTTCTTTAAAATCCCACTCTCTCATCAATTTGATCAGATCTATCAAGTATATATTGCGATGCTTTTCCCTGTCTCGTGTGACATTGATCCGACTCGTGAGTATCAAGTTTTCCAGGCCTTCCTTCCTCATTACGTGTCTCAGAGACCTCATTTTTCTCTTTCTGATATTTATTATCAGTTTTCTTCTCGTTTGCATCCTATCCAACTCCTGATCGTTGCACCGGTGCTCTGTCCATGGTATTCTCAGCATCCTTCTGTAAAACCACATACACCAGACTTCCCACCCAGAACTAAGGCTCAACTAAATAACGTCCACATTTCACCCTCGCTGGTCGCCAAGATAATTGCGCAACTTGACCCACACAAAGCGAGCGGCGGTGACGGAATCCCAGTCATAGTACTGAAGAAATGTGCCCAGAACTCTCCTCTGTCCTCTCTAAACTCTATAACCTCTGCCTATCTGCTTCCTGCTTTCCTGCCTGTTGGAAGTCCTCCTGCGTAGTACCTATATTTAAGAATTCTGGCGAACCCTCAGACCCCGCCAATTACCGTCCTATTAGTCTCCTTCCAATCTTTGGCAAAGTTTTCGAAGCCATTATCAACGCCGAGGTGATTCAGCACCTTATGACCAACGGGCTTCTCTCTGACAAACAGTATGGGTTTCGCTTCACCAGGTCTACTGCTGATATGCTAACGACCATTACCGAGTACATATACCAGGCACTCGACAAGAATGGTGAAGCCCGAACCGTTGCCTTGGATATCTCCAAAGCATTCGACAGGGTCTGGCATGCTGGCCTCTTGTGCAAACTGCGGAGCTATGGGATAACTGGACATCTGTTTGACCTCATCCAGTCCTTCCTCTCTAACCGCACATTAAAGGTGGTATTAAATGGGCATGCCTCCCAAAACTACCAGACGAACGCGGGCGTCCCTCAAGGTTCTATCCTAGGTCCCACGCTCTTTCTGATCTACATTAATGATCTCCCCGACACCATTAGATCCCAAGTTGGCATGTATGCCGACGACACAACAATCTACTCCCGCATCGATCAGAAACCAGGTCTGGACGACAAAGTGAACCTCGCTGCCGCACTTGAAAGGGACCTCCAATCCGTAGTGACCTGGGGTAGGAAATGGTTGGTAAATTTCAATGCCTCCAAAACAAAGCTGTTATCAACTAACCACCATAGATAATCGCATCTACCTCCCATTAGCATGGGACAGGCTAGCCTCCCAGAGAGTAAAATACTACGCCTCCTTGGCCTTACACTCTCGGCGGACCTCAAATGGAATAACTATATTGAATCCATTGCCAAATCTGCTGCTATGAAAGTCGGCTCCCTGTGCAGGGCCCGGAAATTTTTCCCACCTGAAACTATTCTGCACATATACAAATCTACCATCCGCCCGTGTATTGAATATTGCTGCCATATCTGGTCGGGTGCCCCTGCTGCTCTCCTTGGGCTTCTTGACAAAATACAAAGGAGGATCTGTAACGTGGTTGATACTGACTTGGCAGACCGGCTGCAGCCGCTCTCACACCGGCGTGATGTAGCTTCCCTGTGCCTCTTCTACAAGTACTTTCATGGCTTCTGCTCCGATGAGCTTAGATCACTGGTGCCGCCTAAGCACGAATTTACACGAGATACTAGATTAGCAACTAGGTCCCACCCTTTTACAGTTAAACAAATAAGATGTAACCGTAAATTCTACTCCAACAGCTTCTTTTCTCGCGCTTCCCGCCTGTGGAACTCCCTTCCACAAGTCTGCTTTCCCGACAGTTACAATCTCCAGGTGTTTAAATGTAGGGTCAATAGACACCTCCTATCACACTAACTCCCAACTATTCTCACAACACTCTCATCTACCCAACCCTCATTCTCGGTATCCTCACCCGCCTATCACCCACCCTCTGTTATTTCCTATATTTAATCAGCCTTTCTCCACTCTACGTAGCCCCCTGCACAGTAGTGGCAGTGACATGCCTTGCTCGGGGTGAAACGCTTAAAAAAAAAAAAATTTCTTCTGTCTCAAGCCTCTCCTTCATCTTTGATGAGATCGTTCAGAATTCACTTCCATACAAAAGGACAGATATCACATAGCAATTCAGCATTCTTTTCTTTGTTTCTAGTGAGATTTTCTTATCTATTTTGTTAACGGCCTGTAAACCCTTTATTGATTATTTGAAGCCGAAACATATTTCAAATCGTAAGAGATTGCTTACAGTACCCATCGTTCTCAAACGGTATTGGTTGCGACGTGTTAGGTCAGCATTTTGATTATGAAATAATTTTCTCCGCGAGTTACATTTGATATCCAGTTTAGTTGTTACTACGGTTGGAAGTCCTCAAAACAGCCGTCAAAGCATAACAACAATACTAATCAATAGGCAGTTTAACTTTAAGGCTCCTTGTTGAATGGTACAATAGCCTACTAGATTAAATTTGTCTGTGTATGAATTTGGTGACACAGAAAATGTGAGTTCAGTCCTTCGCAGTGTGTGTAACGATAGTCTAGTTCCGTAGATTAAATAAAAGGTTGGGCTCAGTCCTGTGAGTATTAAATTCTCCAGGCCCTCCTTCTTCATTACATATCCCAGAAGCCTCATCTGTCTCCTTCCTTATGTTAAGTATGAGATTTCTCCTCTTGTCCATACTCTCGAACACCTCGTCGTTAGTCAAGTGCCATACGTGATACACGCATGGGCGATCATGTCTCGAAAGAGACATGACTGACTGGGCATAAGATTATCCCGCAGTAAGTTGCCATTGCTTTCTGCGGTAGACTGGTTGCCGACCAAGGTTATAGAACCCAATCGGTTCTGTTATTTAATCCATAACTGGAAGGAAGGATTAATACCTTTCCCAAGGGTATTTGCGCGTAAGTGAATACAATGGATTCCACTGGAATTCAAAATAGTGTAAATGATGGTAACTCCTCAATCCAGAAATGCAGACAGAAATAATACAGTTTGTTGTTATTTATTCATTTATAATTATTTTACCCCAAGTAAGGCAGGACAATTACTGGTATGCAGGTGGGTACAGTGAGAGAAAAAACAAGGTACAGGGGATGTCGAAGAAAGGATAATAAAAAGATGGGAATCAAGAAAATAGAAGATGGCAATCATTTGTTACCTCCAGTTATGAATTAAATAATAGGACAGATTGCGTTCTATAGCCTTGGTTCGCAGAAAGCAATGGCAAACGACTGCGGGATAATCTTCTACCTAGTCAGTCATGTCTCTTTCGAGACATTATCACCCAAAGCGTGTATCACGTATGGCACTTAACTAACTGACTGACAGAAAGCATTGAAGAAAGGACAAAAGATAATGGCATTCAAGAAGATAGAAGATGGCAACTGACGTTGCATTTAAATCTTTAGAGATTGTAGCTATCAAAAAAGAGAAAAGACTGGGTAAAGAGGTTATTGAAGAAAGGCAAAAAGATGAACGGGATTCAAGAAGATGAAAGATGGCAGTTGACGTTGCATTTAAATTTTTGGAGATTGTAGCTATCAGGGAAGGGAAAAGACTGGGTAAAGAGGTTATTAACGTAAGGATAAAAGATGAACGGGATTCAGGAAGATAGAAGATGGCAATTGACGCTGCATTTAAATTTTTAGTGATTGTGGCGATCAGGGAAGAGAAAAGACTGGGTACAGTGGTTATTGACGTAAGGATAAAAGGTGAACGGGATTCAAGAAGATAGAAGATGGCAGTTGATGTTGCATTTAAATCTTTCGAGATTGTAGCTATCAGGGAAGAGAAAAGACTGGGTATAGAGTGTATTTGAGAAAGGACAAAAGATGAGCGGCATTCAAGAACCTAGATGTCAATCGAATTTGCATTTAAAATTTAGGAGGTTGTATCATGAAAGCAGGCAAGCGGAAGAGAGTTCCATAAACGTGAAGCGCGAGAAAAGAAACTCTTAGAGTAGAAGAGAGTGTTACATTTAACTATATCAACGGTTAAAATGTGGGACCTAAATGCCACTTGTAAATACATGCGGTTGGGGAACCAGCAAAAAAGCTCTTCAAAGCAGTGTTTTTAATCATTTCACCCCTAGCAAGGCATTTTACTGCCACTGTTGCGCAGGGGGTTACATCGGAGAAAATCGTGAGAAAGAGGGATAGGTTATAGGGGGTGTCAGGAGGAGGGTAATAGAAGGATGAGAATACTGGTGTGATGAGAGTGGAGTGGATGGAGAAAAGAGCTTGAAAGAAAGGATGCGAGTTAGTGAGATAGGAGATGACTATTGATCTTATATTTAAATTCTTGAAGATTTTTGCTGTCGGGGAAGTCAGTTATCGGAAGGGAATTCCATAGGTGGAAAGTGCGAGAAAAGAAGCTGTTAGAGTAGAAATTGCGGTTAAATTTTATCTGTTTCACTGTAAATGGGTGGGACCTAGTTGCTAGTCTAGTAGCTTGAGTAAATTCATACACAGGGGGACCAGTGAGCTAAGTTCATTGGAGCAGAAACCGTGAAATTATTTGTAGAAGAGGCACATTCCTGCTACCTCAAGCCTCTCCTTCATCACTGAGGAGATTGGCCAACGTTCACTGCTATACAGAAGGGCAGACATTACGTAGTAATCCAGCACTTTTTTCCTTTGTTTCCAGACATAGAAACACATAGGCATTCTTTGAGATGTGTCAATCTTTTGTTTAAACATATTTTATTAAATATACCAAATATGGAAAGTCTGTTAAGCCTGTTAGCTTGTAAAGATTAAAATTTCTTTCTATAAATGCATACAGTTTAGTGCTATATGTGATACAAGATCATGTCTCGAAAGAGGCATGACTGACTGGGCAGAAGATTATCCCGCAGTAGGTTGCGTTACTTTCTGCGGTAGACCGGTTGGCAGCCAAGGCTATAAAAACCCAATCTGTCCTGTTATTTGACTCACAGCTGGAGGGAGAAGAGATGTATTATATTATTACGTAATAATTAGTGGGTGATCACTTTATTACTTCATAACAATAGAAAACTGATCTCCCACTTGATGACCAGTAAAACTTAATCATGATTCCAACTATTTTATTCAGTCAGTCAGTTAAGTGCCATACGTGATACACGAATGGGCGATCATGTCTCTTTCGATCCATGACTGACTGGGCAGAAGATTATTCCACAATAGGTTGCCATTGCTTTCTGCGGTAGACTGCTTGCCGACTAAGGCTATAGAACCCAATCTGTCCTGTTATTTAACCCATAACTGGAAGGAAGAGACGGATTAATACCTTTCCCAAGGGTATTTGCGCGTAAGTGAATGCAATGAATTCGGCTGGAATTTGAACTCGGCTCCCCGATTTCTCGTTTCGAGCCGATATCCACTGCACCACATGTGATTCTGTTGCGCCAATCTACGATATTCGCTGAGACCTAAGGGCTTCCCTGGCTTGAAGGCATTTTAACAATTAATATGAAAAAACGACTGTATACAGTTGGCTGTTTAGATATTTCAGATAGGGTGTAGCGCCATGCATTATTTAAGAACATGATTTAAGTTTTTAGGATAATGTTTTGGCTTTCTGTGTAAACTGTATACTTTGAGTCAGTTAGTTAAGTGCCATACGTGATACACGCTTTGGGCGATCATGTGTCGAAAGAGACATGATTGATTGGGCAGATGATAATCCCGCGGTAGGTTGCCATTACTTTCTGTGGTAGACTGGTTGCCAGCCATGGCTATAGAACCCAATCTGTCCTGTTATTTAACCCATAACTGGAATGAATAGACGGATTAATACCTTTCCCAAGGGTATTTGCGCGTAAGTGAATGCACTGAATTTAGCTGGAATTCGAACTCGGCTCCCCGATTTCTCGTTCCGATCCGATATCCAATGCACCACAACGCTGTTTAATTCTACAACAAATTCTCCAGAAAATAACGTCCCGCCTAATTTTCCATTTCTCGTCACGTTGCCAAAGAATCCAGGCGTGTCTGGAAATTCCAAATTTTAGAAATATTTCGAGTAAGAAACAAAAACCGAGAGAGACGGAGAGGGAGCAAAAGGAAGAGGAAGACAGAAACAGTTAGAGAGAGAAAGAAGAAAGAAGCAAAAAAGAGAGAATGTGTAAGAGAGAGAAAGAAAGTAAGAAAGAGTGAAAAAACAAGACAGACAGGCAGATAGATAGATAGATAGATAGATAGATAGATAGATAGATAGATAGAGAGAGAGAGAGAGAGAGACGACTATCATATTTAGACCGAAGAAATATCAAATAAAAAGAAGACGGAAGCGACAAAAAAAACGTGTGAGTTTCAGTTGATTTTTAACCAACTTTTCGTTAAAATGCGTCGGATTGCAGCCAAGAGGATCGTCACATAGCAAACTGATCATGTGAAACGTCATACAACAAAGATGGAGCGAGAGCGAATGTCGTCTGCAAAATGACCTGACAAAAAAAAAAAAAAAGAAGAAAAATTTGATGCTTCATATTACCAACGATTGTTTCCTAGTGAATTACGAAAGTCAAGTTGTCTTTCGCTTTCAAAGCAACGACCGATAGCATATTAGAAAGCTAATTTTTTTAATATACAAATCAGTATCAATCAAATATATATATATATATATATATATATATATATATATATATATATATATATATATACGTGCGTGCGTGCGTATCTGTATACTTGCATATATTCTTCTGCATTGTCATAAGGTTTTATTTGTTTTCAAAGTTCCAGTACCATTTTAATGCAAATATCAGTTGTTTCCACGCAAGTTTGTTATATGATTGCTTTTTAAATCAGTTTTCGCCTGAAAAAAAAAGAGACGCTTCAAGATGTATTCATTTTTGTTTTTTTTATAAACGTGCACGCAAACACACAAATATACATACAGAAAATGGGTGAAATAAAGAAACAGAGAATGAGAGAAATAAAGAGAGGGGGAGAGATAAAGAAAGATGGGTAAAGAAGAAGAAGAAGAAGAAGAAGAAGAAGAAGAAGAAGAAGAAGAAGAAGAAGAAGAAGAAAGACAGAAACACAAAAGAGAAAAAAGAAAGAAAAATAGTTTGAGTTAAAGAAAGAAAGGCAGAAATTAAAAAAAGCGAAATAAATTTAGAAAAATAAAGAAAGAAAACGAGATAGATAGATAGATAGATAGATAGATAGATAACAGCATGAGATAGATAGATAGATAGATAGATAGATAGATAGATAGATAAAGAAAGAAATAGAGAGAAAAATAAAAATAAGATGGAAAGTGAAAACGAGAGAGAGAGAGGAAGAAAGGAAGAAAGACAGTGTAAAAGAGAGAAAGAGAATGTAAGAAAGACATAAAATAATCAAAAGAAAGAAAGAAAGAAAGAAAGAAAGAAAAAGGGGAGGGAAAGACAAGAAGCTAAAAAAAAGCGAGTGGGTATGCAAGGGAGAAAGAAAAAAGAGAGTGAGGAAGAGAAAGAAAGAAGGGAAAGAGTGAGATAAAGAAACAAAGAGAGAAAGAAAAACGAGAGCGACAATTACCAAACATACAGAGAAGGAAAATCGTTGAATGTGTATCCATTTTTCACACACACACACACACACACACACACACACACACACACACACACACACACACACACACACACACGCACAGAACAACAAGCAGACATAGAAACATATAGGCATTTCTTGAGATGTGTCACTCTTTTGTTTAAAAATATTTTATTAAATAGACCAAATATGGAATGTCTGTTAAGCCTTTTAGCTTGTAAATTTGAAATTTTCTTTCTAGACAGGCATACATGAATCAATTAGTTAAGTGCCATACGTGATACACGCTTGGGTGATCATGTCTCGAAAGAGGCATGACTGACTGGGCAGAAGATTATCCCGCAGTAGGTTGCCGTTACTTGCTGCGGTAGACCGGTTGCCAGCCAAGGCTATAAAAACCTAATCTGTTCTGTTATTTGACACATAGCTAGAGGGAGTAGAGATGTATGATATTATTACATAAAAATAGTGGGGGATCAGTTTATCACTTCATAACAATAGAAAACCGAACCCCAACTTTATGTCCTATAAACCTTAATCATGATTCCAACTATTTTATTCAGTCAGTTAAGTGCCATACGTGATACACGCTTGGGCGATCATGCCTCGAAAGAGACATGACTGACTGGGCAGAAGATTATCCCGCAGTAGGTTGCCATTGCTTTCTGCGGAAATCTGGTTGCCGACCAAGGCTATAGTACCCAATCTGTCCTGTTATTTAACCCATAACTTGAAGGAATAGACGTATTAATACCTTCCCCAAAGGTATTTGCGCGCAAGTAAATGCAATGAATTCGGCTGGAATTCGAACTCGGCTCTCCGATTTCTTGTTCCGAGCCGATATCCACTGCACCACAACGCACAACAATACATGAGTAATATTCAAATATTTTTTATTTTTATAAATATTGTTTGGATACTAATTAGGTTGTTATGGTATGAGATGATAGTTCGTGCTATACATATTCAAAGGTTTAAGTGATGGATTTAATTGTTTTATTTTAACTTTTCATCATATTTGTTGCTAGGAATGAGAAAGTAGCAATTCTTTCGGGAAAGGCAAAATTGGGAAAAGCCCGGGCTTAGATTGATATTTTGATAATATTCGATGGTGGAACACTCGAGGATTTTCTTTCGTTGGTTTCGAATGAACCTGTCCCAAATAACTATGGTTCCTCTATATGTAAACACCATTTAAATAACAGAAAGTGTATTACTGAGTTCAGTGTGGACTGGTTCATTGTTATGTCTCGGTCACACTCTGTATTCCACTTAAGAGTACTGTACGCTCTGTATATCAGGTCCCGCAAAACTTCTCTCTGTAAACAGCGTGAATGCTTGCTGGTACTATCATTAGCCTCTATTACTTCTTTTCCCTTTCATACCGCTCATGTTTTTCCTTTTCATTTTTTCTTTTTATTTTATTCTAATTCTTTATCTTCCGATGAGGCCTGAAGAGTTGGAGCAAAACCAGTTGCTTCGCTTTAAAATGTTCAATAGTATTCAGCTACATACTTTCATCGCTATAATCAGGTTCTGTACCTACAAAAATATCTTTAAATATTGTTTTAGTATATGCAAAATATTATTTTAAGTTTTGATATGTAAATTACTATTTTGTATTTTTATATGTAAATTATTACTTTGCATTTCTGTATGTAAAATATTCTTTCGTTTTTCTATAAACAAATTTTCTTTGTGTCTCTATATGCAAAATGTTCTTTTTTATTTTTATATCCAAATTTCTCTTTTGTATTTTAAATGAAAATTATTATCTTGTATTTCTACATATATTTCAAATTATCGTTCTGTGTTTCTATATGCAAATTATTTTGTGTTTTAGTTGTTTTGTTTTCGTCTGTATCTTCTTAAGAGTACTTCTGTTTCTGACCTCTCATTTCTTTAGAGGTCACACCGACATGTATTTTCGCTTGCTCTTTCATTGTTCTGGGGTCAATAGCTCACACAATAAGATGTGTCCATTGTTCAGGCTTTTCTTTGCTTTTCATTACTTTTGCTTCACACTGGTTTTGCCAACATGGCTATTAAGCGAAATGATGAGCTATGGGATTTCATTGCTAAACAGAAATGCGAATCATCGCATTAAGACTCGCGAGATTCTCGCTGTAAACAACGTGTTTCTTTTGGTGAAAAAGAAGGAATTAACATCACATGTTGTTTAAGTGTTCTACTTCTTGACTCTTTGGATCCAAAATATATTTTACCGCTTCTGTTCAGTAACGGAAACAAAATCTTAGAATGTCTGATAGGTTTTTCTTTCACCCTCGTGGTAAAATAGAACTAATTAAAAAAACAAAACAAAACAGAAAAACAAAAAACAAAAACGAAAAAAAAAAACACACAAATTCTCCAGTGTAGAATAAGTGTTAAAAATTTGTAATAAAAGAACCTAAATTTACTAAAAATAATTAAAATTTAGGTTTGTTATTCTGATTAAAGTAATGACCAAATATACGGACACAACAATCTGTATAGTTGGTGCTTAAAATACGCAGACTTTCTTTTCTGTAGAGGAATTGAATCCGTTAAAATCTTGTGCAAATCAAACCTATGTTTACTTTTTTTCAATCTTGTCTAAATCGGGCCTAAGTCTACCTTGTTTTAGTCTGGTGCAAATCGAACTTATGTATATCTTTTTTAGTCTTGTGCAAATTGTATATTGTGTTTTGAATGTTAAACAAGTATTTCAGCATAACCTACTCGAAAAAGTATTCGAAGAAACTGTATACAAAACGCCCTACAAACCCCCCCCCCCCCCAAGAAAACGCAAAAAACAAGCAAACAAAAACAAAACAAAAAGAGGTGTCTAATTTGGAACAACTGGGTTACTTTTCTAGTTAAAATATAAATATAGCAGTTGCTATGTTTTTCTTACCTACATTCACCCCAAGTCATTTTATTCGTCTGCGATTGGCTAATAAATCACTTCTGTTTTTCTATAGGATAATTTAGCAATCGCATCTTTCGACTCTGAAGCAGCTTTTTCATATGTGTGTGGTGATTGGTTAATTTTTAGCCAATCACATATTTTTGATGTAAAATCAGTTTTTCCCGCGCTTCGTTCTGGAGCCTCTGTATTTCTTTATATTTGGCTACTTTTCGCAAGTTAAGCAGTAGACAAACAGGCTGCGAAACGACTCTGTGTAAGTTCTACTCAAACATTTTTTAATGCACACACAGACACAGAACTTTGTTTTCTCTCTGAACATTTTCGCTAAGAACTTCCTTTGAAATTTTGAACTCTTGACCAAAATTTGTGTTATTTGCAATCACATTCAAAACAATTGTATTCTTCATGTTATTCATTCTTACATGAAACTCTTTCTAACAATTATAAAAAAATCTTTTTAGTGCAAGAAAAAACTTTCCTCATTTAATTGACTTTGATCGACAATCAGTCAATGGGGAACAATTTTTCCTCTTACTCTATGTATACTAATATTACATGCTTTGTTTGTTAAATGCTGTATTTTATAGAATATACATATGTATTTATTGGTTACAAATTGGATTTGTTGCCTTTATTTTTCTTGAATTGTATGTTGGATGAATCGTTATATAAATCGTCAGTCAGTTACGTGCCATACGTGAAACACGCTTGGGCGATCATGTCTCGAAAGAGACATGACTGACTGGGCAGAAGATTATCCCGCAGTACGTTGCCATTGCTTTCTGCGGTAGACTGGTTGCCAGCCAAGGCTATAGAACCCAATCTGTTCTGCTACTTAACCCATAACTGGAAGGAAGAGACGGATTAATACCTTTCCCAAGGGTATTTGCGCGTAAGTGAATGCAATGAATTCAACTGGAATTTGAACTCGGCTCCCCGATTTCTCGTTCCAAGCCGATATCCACTGCACCACAACGTAAAGAACCTAAAAATCCTCTACATAAATATTACAACAAATGACGGATAATTTGGTATATTGCATAGTTTTGAGAAGAGTCATTAACATTAAAATAGTTCTTCCGACGAATTTTTTTCTCAGATATAAACCAGATAAGGGAAGACTAAGAACAACAAAAAAACTTAGCTGAATTTTTATTTGTTACTAATAGTGTATATTCATTTTAGTTTTATTGTTATGACCACATATCTTTTTATTTTTTTTGTCAACACTTGCAACGGTTATCCTAACCATTAAACTAACCTTGACTATAAAACTACATTATATATAAACTTTTAAATGGTCTAATTTGCTTTTAGCTCCCAGTGATGTCAATGTTATTTGTTACCTTCTTTTTGTAATTATTTTATGGCGGGTTAGCCGTTCTTTTCAAGTTTATAGTGGAGAGTTCGTTCTAGTGAAGGGCAGTTGTCTATTGTTGAAGATTGACGGAATTTGGCCTCGTTGTAGATAGCCCACTATAAGTCATAAAATGATTATAAGTCAAGAAAAGTAAATTACATATTTTAATGTTTACTATATTTTCATAGTAAACTTTAGTAAATAAAATAAATAGTATAAATAAATAAAATAAATAAAAATTTAATAAAAATAAAATAAAATAAATAAAATAAATAGTATAAATAAATAAAATAAATAGTAAACTTTAATGTTTACTATAAGTCATAAAATGATTATAAGTCAAGAAAAGTAAATTGAGTTGAAAATTAACATTTTATATATACACATATCATTTAAGGTTTTTACAATTAAAGTAATCCTTTACATATGGGTCAAAAGTACGTTAAAATGTTCATGGCAATAAAATGATGAAAAGAGAATTAATGCTTAGGTATGTGGGAGCGTTGTAATTAAGGAATGTCTTTGATGTATTCGCTCCTTAGGTCAGTAAGTAGTTTTGAGACAGGGAAGAAGGAAAATAGAGGTGAAGGCGACGAGCATAGTAAGCCACTTGACTTGGTCAAGGGAGATACTAATTATTCTCGTCTGTCTCGGTCTGTCTGCCCGCGTCTGTCTGTCTGGCGATGCTTTCTGTATCGGCTTTTTATATCTTCTTTTTGAATCGCAGCAGATCATTTGGGGATTCACACTTGTATTTGATTCTGGGCTTCCCATTGGCCGATAAATAAAATTCGCGTAGGCTCGCGAACTGGAAATTTAATATTTAATTTATTTTTAGTTTTCAACCGGAACATCTGCGCGAATCTGCGCGAACCCGGATGCGCACCGACGAGTTTTGGTCATTTGCTTTCTGGTCGTTAGAGTGCAAACATCCGGTCCATCGTTTTTGCTCGGTCGGTATCACCACAATTTAACTACATCAAAAAGTCAGTCGATGAACCAGTAGCAAACATTTACTAAACCATTTTGGTGTGCTTTTTAATATTTACTCGACATGTAGGCAGTGGAAAATGTGAAAAGTCGGGGATTACGACAACAAACCTAAAACAAAACAACAAAAAAACAAAAACAAAAACAAACAAACAAAACAAAAAAAAAAAAGAATCCCAAACCGTTGGGAATACCCGATTTAAAGGGTCAAGAAGAGATTAATTAATAAACTTGTGTTGTTAATAAGTTCGAGTGAGTTGGAAAATTTCCTCCAAAAATCTCCTTTCTATTAGACACGTATGGGTAACAGTGACAAAATCTCGTTTAAAACTTTCAATTCATGAAAATGTCAATACCGAAATATTTTTCTAATAATCTCTTTAGTAACTAATTACAAAAGTGGTTCGAGGCCATTTGATTTCTTCTCATTCTACATTTTCCAATTTATTCAACCCAGTCATCTTTTATTTATTTATTTATTTATTTATTACTGGATTCCATAAAATAATTATCTCCAACTGAGTCGGGGACAACACTCAGGTTCACCTATTAAAACATTTGACATTTTACCACCACAAGTTTTATTTCTATAATTTTCGTTCTATTTTTTTTCAGAAGTACTACAGACGTTTTTATAATAAATATTATTTAGTATGGAAAGGACATGCCCGTAAAGCTCAGCCATAGAAGGTGGGGTTTAAGGTTAGCAAGGTTAGCGATATTTGTTACATAAAAGTTCTATCTATCTATCTATCTATCTATCTATCTATCTATCTATCTATCTATCTATCTATCTATCTATGTAAATATTTATCTTATTCTAATCGTATCTATCTATCTATCTATCTATCTATCTATCTATCTATCTATCTATCTATCTTATTCTCATCATATCTATCTATCTATCTATCTATCTATCTATCTATCTATCTTATTCTCATCATATCTATCTATCTATCTATCTATCTATCTATCTATCTATCTATCTATGTAAATATTTATCTTATTATCATCATATCTATCTATCTATCTATCTATCTATCTATCTATCTATCTATCTATCTATGATCCACATAAATATGTCCGCAAATACTTCGTTTTTGAGTTATTAAGTTTAAAGTTAGTTTGCAGTAGATGGTGACATGTGGACTTGGTTACATTTGTCATTCGTGTAGATTTGTGGCTAGTTGTGAGTTAACTGAGGAATGCTCTTTTTTAACAATGGCAGGATATTCATATCTTGACATTCATATATTGAACAGGTAGACATGATCAGATTGTGTTTCCAGACCGAAGCCAGGCTGTTTATTATTATTGTTGGTCGATTGTTGTTTCTTTCAATATCCAGGGTGCGATGGCTAAATTCTCGTCAATATTATTCGATAAAACATATATCCATATATACGGGATGCGATGGATAAATTGTCGTCTAAATTACACAAAAATGAAAATGGCACTGACATTTCATTTTAACAGACATATCTGCCAAAACTACGGAAAAATATCTTGAAATACTAAGGAGTAAATTTATCAAGTTAAATCGTCATTGGCTTCAACCACGGTCTCCAGACGAATTCGGAATCTTCTTCATTTCTTCTGGGCGGTTCTCTGGTTCAATTTGGTGAATGCTGCCATAATCCATGCCTTCAGTTCATGTTTAGTGTTACAGAGTTTTGTTGGTCCCTCGCCCAATTGCACCCTATACATAATAAACAAGGAGGTTGCAAGTCTGGGAAGTTAAGTAACAGGTGTAATGGGTAGTCGCAGAAATTATCTGAGAATCATAACTGGATTCTCCTGCTTGTGTGACATGGTGAAGTGTCTTGTTGCTAAACATAGTTTTAGAGTTATCGACTCGGAACAACAAATCGGGGAGCCGAGTTCGAATTCCAGTTGAATTCCTTGCATTCACCTACGCACAAATACCCTTGAGAAAGGTATTAATCCGTATATTCCCTCCAGTTATGGATTAAATAACAGGACAGATTGGGTTCTATAGCCTTGACTGGCAACCAGTCTACCGCAGAAAGCAATGGCAACCTACTGCGGGATAATCTTCTGCCAGTCAGTCTTGTCTCTTTTGAGGCATGATCGCCCAAGCGTGTATCACGTATGGCACTTAACTGACTGATCCGTTTTAGGGAAGTGTATGAGTGTTGAAACTCGGGTAATAAATGCCTTGTAAACACTAATGCCTCTAAAATAAAACTGCTTACATTGAGTCACCGCAAAAACTTTTCTGCCTGTCATCTGTCCTGGGTATGGTAATTTATTAAGCGCAGCTTAGATGTGGCACAAGACCAAAAGTATGGGACACCCAGTGAGGATCGAATTCACTACACAATTGTAACTGTTCTAGCGAGATAAGCTTACTAACCATTACACCACCTCGAGGTGCCCAATCAGTCCTGGGTAAGACGGTAAACTGCATCCGGCAGCAAAGCCTCTGATTGGGAGTTTGTAAGGAACATGGAACAACCTCTTAATTGCTGTTGTTCCCAGATCTACCCAGACCCGGAGTGGTCCCAGCTATGGGTAAATACTTAACCTACAAACTGGGATCAAGACACAATGAAAGTATAAAAATAAACTTTTATAGTAAAAATTCCAGGAGTACATTTTTGACGGAAAAATATTACCAGCAATACGTTTTTGAAGAAAAAAATATTACCAACAATACAGTTGACTCTAAGCAAAAAACAACTTTACAAAAATATATTAAAGAAAGCTGATCTACAAACTGATTTCTCACAAAGAATATATATTCTATTTATACGAACCTGTCGTAAAATTCTTGTCGGCATTAAATAACCCATTGGGGTTGATATACCGTAAAGCAAAAATATGTCAATGAAACCTGATCTACAAACTGCTTTTCAAAAATACAAAACCAAAATTATGTTAAGTTTTCTAAAAAGTGAGTTTCATCAAAATCTGACTCAATCACCCTTCTCACAATAACCGAATATTTAAAAAGAATAAGAAAAAAATGACTTAAACCTCCACCTTTTTGGCATTAAATAACCCACAGAGGTTGATATGCTGTTAAGTAAAATTCAAACTCAAACTGTGCCTGTTATCATCCTGGGTTATGCTAAACTCTAGGAGATCAACAGCTTATGCCTTCATAGGTTCACGCGTTCCACTATCATAAAAAGAAGAGATTTTATCAGATCAATCTGAGTCATCTGCTAGGAAAGTTGGTTCACTGTTTCGTGTTAGAGGTTTTTTCACATCAGAATCCATCTTACATATTTATAAAGCTATCACTTGTTTTAATTTCAAGTACAGTCTTAATGTGAATTATGGTGCAGTTGATATCAGAAGGAGAAATAAAAAAATACGAGTTCGAATTTCAGTTAAATTCATTGCATTCACTTTCGCGTAAATACCATTGGAAAATGTGTTAATCTGTTGCTTCTCCATCCAGTTATAGATAAAATCAGATTGAGTTCTGTAGTTTTAGTTCGCGACCATTCTATCACAGAAAGTAATGACAACCTACTGCGAGAACATCTTCTGCTAAGTCAGTCATGTATCTTTCGAGACATGACCGCCCAAGCATTTAACTGACTGAAGGGTTATTACATCGCAAAATCGACGAGAGTGCATTTTCATAGTGTTCTTGCGAAATCTTCATCGCCTAGTTGTTGTTGTGGTCTGTTAGAGACCGGATGTAAAACATTAAAACACGAAGGTTCGAACAAGTGTATTAGAATGACAGAACGTATATACAATAATAAGTGTTAGTATCAGCAAAATAGAAGTCACGACTGCCTCTAAACTGCGTCTCAGCTGCGTCTCCGGAAATCACTCTGGTTATTATTTATAGCAGGAGGAAGAGTCCATTCCCCGTAGAAGGGCACCATAACACACAGTAAAATCAGTCATAAGAAATTTGTTTGACACCAAACATGGGTCATAAGAAAGAAAAGGCTGAGAAAAACTGTAGCTTGGATGTGCATGTGGTATGCCATATCAAGTTGAAACATCGGTTTTCGCAAGACATCGAAGTTAAACAGAGTCGATCCTAGCCAGTACCTGGACGGTGATCCCTTGGTGATACCATACGCTGTAACTTTTGCCGGTGTATCGATTTCTTTCAATAATACATTCATCCACGCGCACGCTAAAGCAGTATATGGCACAGAGTCAAATTAAAGTGGGGATCTACGTGGGATCAGGTTAAGAAATAATCCGTCCTGAATATGGCGATAAACTCTATCCAGAAACAAGGCCTCTGATCGGAAGGTGTTGAGGATGTCAAACTGGGGTCAAAAGAATTTGAAAGTATAGAAATAGATTTTTATAGTAAAATTACCAGCAATACATTTGAAGCTTGACAAAAACCCTCTTTATAAAAACACTTCAATAAAAAGCTGATTTGCTAACGGATTTCTTATAAAGAATACATATTCTGTTGATACGAGTTCAGTCAATCGCCATACGTGATCCTAGCTTGGGCGTTATTAATAACTTCTGCCGTATCATTCATGTCTCAAAAGTGACATGACTGACTCGACAGAAGATTTTCCCTCAGTAGGTGGCCATTTTTTTCTTTGGTAGAAAGCTTGCAAACCAATGCTACAGAACCCAATCTGTTCTGCCATTCAACCCATAGCTGGAAGAAGAATTGATTCATCAATACTTTTCCGAAGACTATTTGTACGTCAGTGGATGAAACAAATTCGAATGGAATTCGAACTCGGCTCTACGATTTCCCATTTCCAGCCGGTATGCATTACACCACAAATCCTAAAAATTTTGTCTTCATTGATTTCCCGTAAAACAAAATAAAGGCAAACCCTGATCTACAAACTAATTTCTTACAAACAATACATTTTCTATTCATACACATCTATTATACAAATCAAGACGGCTTTAAATAACACACTGAAGTTGATATGTCGTTAAAAATATACCCAAACCTGATCTATAAATTAATTTCTTACACAGAATACACACTGAAATCATTTATTTGAACATTATTTTTAAGTGATACTCGTATTTGAGTAAATATTCTGTTTTTAATCAAACAGTATATTTATATATATGATATATGATAGCGATCACAAGTTGGAATCCTGCCGAATGACACACATTTTCGTAACAAAATTTATCGTAAATAATCAGGCCGGTAGAAATAAATATATAAATATACTGATTGATTAAAAACAGAATATCTACTCAAATACGAGTATCGATTAAAAATAATGTTTAAACAAATAATTTCAATATGTCGGTCGTTAAACCATTTCGTTAATCTTCGGTATTTTCCGTAACATTGTAAGAATACATATTCTATTCATACGAACCTATCGTAAAAATATTGTCGGCATTAAATAACCCATTTAGGTTGATATGTCATAAAACAAAACAAACTTAAACCCTGCCCTACAAACTGATTTTTTTACCAAGAATACATTTGCTATTCATATGAACCTATCCTAAAAATCTTGTCTGTATTAAATAACTCATTGAGGTGTTGATATGTCGTAAAACAAAATATATCCAAACTCTGATCTACAAACTGATTTCTTACAAAGAATATTTATTCTATTTATACGAAACTATCCTAAGAATCTTGTCGTCATTAAATAATCCAACGAGGTGTTGATATGTCATAAAAACAAAATAAATCTAACTGAATCAAAAATAATCAATTCTACTCGGCACCTCCACTTTTGGGAATGCCTCAAGCATCAGTTAATGACTCTAGACTTCATTGAGGAAAGTGGTATCGCTTGGGGAGACGGCCTCAATCCCAGAACTGGACTGTTGATGTTCACCTTTTAAATGAAAAGGCCGTGCAGCAAAATATATAAAGAATTTCGACGACTAAAAATGATTCGTTCTGTTAAAAGAATTGCCCCGAATTTCCGTAACCTTTTTCTGGCGGATCGATTTCTCTCGATAAAGACCTTCCCCACGAGGTAGCCTCTAACACAAGGTATAGTTTTTAATGTGGTGCGCTCAGACGCGTATGTATGGGTTAAAAGACAAAGTTGGTCAGACCCTGTGACCACAGTCACGCTGGCGTCGATTTTATACCTATCCCTGCTTCTGTTAGTACAATAAGGAAGGTACTAACGCAGAGTTAGAATCTCCAGATACCACGCTTTGATTCCATTCGAAATATAGTAACTGAAAATCTAGATATTCGATTTTAAAAAAACTTATTTGTTACATATCTATATCTATATCTATATCTGTTAAATACTGTTAAATATAAGAGACAATGAATGTCTATTATGTTTAATCATGAGCCGTTCTAAACGTCGTATTTTGGCTTTAATTTCAGTTGAACATAAAGATAAAAATTATCCAACATTTGGGTAATTTTTTATTAGGTTGGTTCTAATGTTGGAGAATTTTTTTTAAATTGAAGCCAAAATACGACGTTAAGAACGGTTCATGATGAAACATAATAGACATTCATTGTCTCTTATATTTAACAGTATATGTTTAGAAAATTATTTGCTGCCTCGATACAATATATATATATATATATATCAGGGTGTCTCAAAAACTGTACTCACACTTTAACTGTCTCTAGCATGCTTTTTATGCAGGAAAAGAACTTAGTTTGGAAGAGAGGAAATTTGTCCTGAAATGTTACTGGAAGACCGAAAACGCCATTGAAGTGCAAAGACGATTCAGAAGGGAATTCTCAAAACCGTCACCAACGCACCAGTCAATTGCTCACATCAGAGACAAATTTGATGTCCGTGGTCGTCCAGAACGTTACTTGTTGACGTTCTGGACGACCGCGGACATCCACGAAACCTGGAAAAGGAGAGCAGGTGCAGGAAACTCTCGATCACCACAGAATTCACTTCGACAAACTGGTCGGGAAACCCACATCTCAAAAAATAGCGTCTATCGCATCATGAAGCGTCTGTTCTGGAAATGCTATATTCCAACACTAATCTAGGCCCTCAATGAAGACAATCCTGACCGGAGAGTTCAATTCTGTGAATGGTACTTGGCGGAATGTGCAGAAGATGCAGGGTTTTTATACAAAATTGTGTGGAGCGATGAGGCAAACTTTAAATTAAATGGCTCCTTTAATCACCATATTTGCACGTACTGGAGTCCTGTAAATCCTCATGTAACACTTGAACACCATGTAAACTTACCAGGAGTAACAGTGTGGTGGGGGACATCTGCATTGGGCATCATAGGACCATTTTTGTTTTAGCAGAACTGTCATTGGGGAGAGTTACCTCAACTTGCTTCAGGAGTTTGTCGGTCCACAATTTTCAGAGATGTTTGGTGATGACGGCAAGATTTACTTTCAGCAAGACAGAGTACCTCCCCACTACCATTGCGATATACGAACTCACCTCGATGCAGCTTTTCCGGACACATGGATTGGACGTAGGGGTACCATTGAATACCCTGCGCGTTCCCCAGACCTCACGCCCATAGACTTCTTTTTGTGGTGATATCTCAAAGACAATGTGTATCGCACCAAACCAAGAACAATTGATGCATTGAAATTGGAAATTGAAAGACAAATTCGCGATATTCCTAATGAACTGTTTCGAGTTGCTTGAAAATTCTTTGGTGCGCGTTATTAGCGTTGTCTAGACAATATTGGTCATCAATTTGAACATTTACGAACATGATACTTTAATTACATTTTTCTTCTGTATTCGAAGCTATTCCGTTAAACTCTATGTTCATAAATAAAGCTTTTCTCGTCATTCAAAGTGTGAGTACATTTTTTGATACACCCTATATATATATATATATATATATATATATATAAAATGCCACACTAATAAAAAGAGTAAGTAATTTATTCAGAAGGAAAATCCTCGAGATCGCCACCATCCAGTACTACCAAAATATCAATTTGCGCGCCGGTTTTTTCCCAATCTCACCTTTGCTTATCGAAAACAGACTAACAATTTATAATTTTCTTAATCTTTTTGAATGATTTGTGAGCGTTTTTTTATATGTGCCAACACTGTTTAGAGATACGTAATTTGATATATAGGATGTGCGTTGTGGTGCATTGGATATCGGCTCGGAACGAGAAATCAGGGAGCCGAATTCGAATTCCAGCTGAAATCATTGCATTCACTTACGCGCAAATACCCTTGGGAAAGGTATTAATCCGTCTATTCCTTCCAGTTATGGGTTAAATAACAGGACAGATTGGGTTCTATAGCCTTGGTCGGCAACCAGTCTACCGCAGAAAGCAATGGGAACATACAACGGTATAATCTTCTTCCCAGTCAGTGATGTCTCTTTCGAGACATGATTGCCCAAGCGTATATCACGTATGGCACTTAACTGACTGAATTTGATATATATATATATATATATATATAGTCAGCCAAGATTTTTCAGGACATGACCACCTGAGCGTGTATCACGTTTGGCACTTTACTGACTAACTGATATATATATATATATATATATATATATATATATATATATATATATAATAACTCGTTTTCAAATGAAAAATTTTCAAAAGTTCTACAATATAATTGTATTGAACACTTTTTAATACAACTATGTACTGGTCTAATTTTTTATGCCCCCAAATCAAGTAATTAAGTAATCAATATATATATATCAGTGATATTATTACAATGGTGTTTCTTATAACGATGGTTTTTGTGCGTGCGTTTCTTAAAATATTTCCTGGGAAAGCGATTGACCGAAGTGGTCTAATTGATTGATTGGTATGTTCACCTGACTTGACCCCAATAGATTATTTTTTCGGGGACGTACACAAGAACAAATTTCATAATCGAAAACCAAGAAATATTGGTGATTTGAAAAATTACATAAGAGAGTCATTTAAAGAAATTAATACACAAAGAGATACGTGCGATAATGTTTTCCAAAGCGTGAGGACTGAACTTCAAAGCTGTGTAAATTGTGATGTATAATATATGTTTAGATTGTAAGAATTTTGGGGGAAAGATAATAATGATTAATGATACAAATCTTACTAATTAACCCATAGCTTAGGGAAGAATATGCAGATTCATACATTTCCAACTTGATATTTACGCGTAAGGGAATATAGCTAACCAGAGGGGAATTGGAATCCGGCTCTCTGATTAACAATTCCGAGTCATAATCCGTTACACCATCCGTACATCCAAACCTACAGCACCTAGTATTCTCAGACGCTCACCCTTCTAGGCTCGACATTGCTTACCTCCAGTGATTGTACGGAAACCGGTGATTTTACACGATGATCCTGTAAGCCCATTACGTTGTCTTCAGTATATCCAAGCTTACATCACTTGGTATTTCCAAGAGGTTACCCATCTAGATATTAACTAGACTCGACATTGCTTAACTCTGGTTTTCATACGGGAACCGGTGATTTTACACGATGATCCTGTAAGCCCATTACGTTGTCTTCAGTATATCCAAGCTTACATCACTTGGTATTTCCAAGAGGTTACCCATCTAGATATTAACTAGACTCGACATTGCTTAACTCTGGTTTTCATACGGGAACCGGTGATTTTACACGATGATCCTGTAAGCCCATTACGTTGTCTTCAGTATATCCAAGCTTACATCACTTGGTATTTCCAAGAGGTTACACATCTAGATATTAACTAGACTCGACATTGCTTAACTCCGGTTTTCATACGGAAACCGGTGATTTTACAAGATGATCCTGTAAGCTCATTACGTCGTCTTCAGTACATCCAAACTTACATCACCTGGTATTTCCAAGAGGTTACCCATCTGGATATTAACCAAACTCCACATTGCTTAACTCCAGTGATTGTACGGGAACCGGCGTTTCTACTTGATGATCCTGTAAGCTCATTACGTCGTCTTCAGTACATTCAAACTTACATCACCTGGCATTTCCAAGAGGTTACCCATCTAGACATTAACCAAACTCGACATTGTTTAACTCCGGTGTTTTGACATGATGATCCCGTAAGCCCATTACGTCGTCTTCAGTACATCCAAACTTACATCACCTGGTATTTCCAAGAGTTCACCCATCTGGATATTAACCAAACTCCACATTGCTTAACTCCAGTGATTGTACGGGAACCGGCGTTTCTACTTGATGATCCCGTAAGCCCATTACGTCGTCTTCAGTACATCCAATCTTGCATCACCTGATATTTCCAAGAGATCACCCATGTAGATATTAACCAAATTTGATGTTGCTTAACTTCGGTGGTCGTACGATAATTGGTGATTTGATGTGATCCAAGTCCGAATTGGACAAAAATTTATCATTAGTACAAATTGTAGCTTTTTATTATTTACTGAGTGCTATATATGTATATATATATGATCTGGGAAAGAGGTTGAAAGTACTTGGGTACCTTAAGAAATGAATGAAAATAACATCTGCCAACGTTACAGCTCATTTCTGACATCTTTTGATTGTAAGACGCGAAAGATTATCCGTGTGTATGAACGGATTTTATTAAAAATAAGTAAACATAATGTTTGCAATTTATTTAATTCCACACACACACACACACACACACACACACACACACACACACACACACACACACACACATATATAGTCATCCGCAGACAGATCTGTTACGCTGTATCACATCTCATCAGTACGGTTAGACAGCCGAATGCTTTTTACTCTGGATAGAAACCCGACCGTCAGTCGGCGATTCTACCTCTGAGCTACGGGCGCTCAGTAGAAGAAGGCAGACTTTTTTGCTGGTATATTATCATTATACACCCCCAATAGCTGAGAGTGTTCTAATTCATTACTGAATGAACGATGCGTACATGTTAGAGTAGCTACTGTTTTTCCAAAGTCTACCATTCTTCCAGAGTGCTCAATCAAGGTGTGAGAGCGTAAATAGTCATTCGCAGACAGATCTGTTTCGCTGTATCACAGCTCATCAGTACGGTTAGACTCCGATTGCTTTTTAACCCAGGATTGAAATCCGACCGAATTGGCGTCAGTCGGCGATTCTACGTCTGGGCTATGGGCGTTCGGTAGAAGAAGGCAGATTTTTTAGCGTGTATATTATCATTATATGCGCCCAATAGCCAGAGTGATCTAATTCATTTGACTGAATGAGCGATGCCAGGGTAGCTACTGTTTTTCAAAGTCTACCATTCTTTCAGAGTACTCAGTCAGGGTATGAGAGCGTAAATAGTCATCGGCAGACAGATCTTTTCGCTGTATCACAGCTCATCATTATATATATAGGGTGTTCCAAGAACTTGAACCGATTTTAAATGTGAATTAATTTTAAGGGCCTAATGATTTTTTTTCAATTCCTTTCAGATTTAACGACTTCACTCTTTGGCAGTTTCAAGCATAGAAAGCTTAGCAATCGAAAAACGAGTTACAGTTATCGAAACCTATTATGAAAATGGTTGTTCAAACAAGAGAAGTTTTCAGGTCACATCATCTCTCGAAACAGTGATGTCGATTGGCCACTACGATCGTGCGACTTGACGCCTTTAGATTTCTTCTTTTGGGGTCATCTCAAAAGTAAGGTCCATGTCAACAAACCAACAAGCTAACAACATTTCCACAGTTGAAGGATGAGATAATAAGGAATACTGGTGAGATCTAGGAGCAACTATGCACAGACGTCATCAAACATTTTGACCAATGAGTGGAGGTGTACCGCCGAATCCTTGGCAGGCATTTGGGCGATATTATTTTTCACACATAATTGCCATGACTCAGATAACATGATCCAATAGTGAAATCAATGAAATTGCACTAGTAACACAGTTTTATTTACTGCTAACTTCGATTCGTCTTAATGGAACACCCAATATGTATAGAAGAGTATGGCAACCCGTGAATACGGAGAGGATAATCCAAAAGATTTTATCTAATAATTTTTTTTTATATAAAACACTAGCAGTATAACCCGGCGTTGCTCGGGTGTAATGAAAGCTTTAAAACTAATCCATGGACCTGGAGCTCAGACTCAGCCTAAAGATTATTTGAAATAATAAAATAATAGCGACAATTTACCAATCGCACCTAGTATATATATATATATACTAGCAGTATAGCCCGGCGTTGCTCGGGTGTAATGAAAGCTTTAAAACTAATCCATGGACCTGGAGCTCAGACTCAGCCTAAAGATTATTTGAAATAATAAAATAATAGCGACAATTTACTAATCGCACCTAGTATATATATACTAGCAGTATAGCCCGGCGTTGCTCGGGTGTAATGAAAGCTTTAAAACTAATCCATGGTCATGGGGCTCAGACTCTTTGGACGTTGGCACGAAAGACAAAAAAGCAATAGTTGTTTCCAGTTAAAGCGAAACCGTAAACTGAAAGAAAAATGAATGGATGTAAGTCAAATTTTGATTTCCTGGTATCGATATCATATAGGTTTTTTTTTTGTTGTAAACTGAATTTTGAAAACTAAATAAGTCCTCTGAGTAAATGGTATCATGGCTGAGACTATGAACAACAATTATACCTACTTAGAGCCAAACCCGAAGCAAAAACTAAAATAAAAGGGCTGAAAAAATGCGGACATGCAGGCAGATAAACAGACACGCACACAAACATCTTGCCTTTTATATATATATATATATATATATATATAATCGATTTTCTGCACTATTGTAAGAACTTCAAACTTGAAACTTCTGAATATCGTTTCTTATGTTTTTGTCTATGAGTGTATGAAATTTGATTAAAATCGGACCACTCCTTCTATAACCCGATTTTTTCGATTATCGATTTTCGATATTTATCGGGGGTACCTCGACACAAAACCTAGCTAAGAACACTCGCAGACACTTATAGTACAACTGTGTAAATTTTCAAGAAAATCGGTTCAGCCGTTTCGGAGTCTATAGATAACGGACACACACACACATACACACACAGACAAAGTTCCACTAATAAATAAGTTTAGATGAATAAGATGAAAATAGAGAAGTCAATGGATATTATCCAGAGTAGTATGAAATATAGAGAAGAAAACTCAATACATAATTAAACGGTTAAAAATTCAAATTTATTTCGGCAGTTGTAAAAATTACAGACTGCCGAATTAAATTTGGATTTTTAACCGTTTAATTATGTGTTGAGTCTTCTTCTCTATATTCTCAGATAGACAGTATGGCTTCCGCTTTGCCAGGTCTACTGCCAATATGCTAACGACCATCACCGAGTACATATGCCATGCTCTCGATAATTCCGGCTAAGCTCGATCTGTTGCCCTGGATTTCTCCAAAGCATTCGATAGGGTTTGGCACGCTGGCCTTCTGCGCAAGCTACAGGGCTATGGTTTCACTGGACGCTGGCTTGATTTGATACAATATTTTCTATGAAACCGCATAATGAAGATCGTCTTGAACGAGCATGCCTCCACATCATACTACACGAACGCTGGTGTCCCCCAGGGCTCTATCCCAGACCCGACGCACCTTCTCATCTTCATGAACGCGATCAAATCCCATGTGGTCATCTACGCTGATGACACTATCATTTACTCCCGCCTCAGTAAGAAATCTGGTGAGGCGGCTAAAGATAACCTCGCTGCTGTTCTCGAGAAGGACCTCCACTCTGTGGTAGACTGGAATAAGAAATAGCTTGTAAATTTTAATGTTTCTAAAACGAAGCTGCTATCAACCACCACAGGCAGTCCCTCCTACCCTCTATCAGCGTGGACCAAAGCCATACACTGCGCCTCCTCGGCCTCACCCTCTCTTCCGACCTCAAGTGGAACCATTACATTGAATCAATAACAGTCGATTTGACTGCTAGGAAGGTTGGGTCACTGTGTCGGGCCAGGAAGTTTAGCTCACTGATGCCCCTTCCACAAGAATTTACTTGAGCAACCAGACTGGCAACAAGGATCCACCCTTTTGCAGTTAAATCAACTAAATGCAGCTGCCACTTCTCCATCAGTTTCCTTTCTCGTACTTCCCACCTGTGGAACTCCCTTCCGTATACTTGCTTTCCTGATGGCTACAATCTCCAAGAATTTAAATGCACTGTCAATTCTCATCTCTTATCCACTTGACACCAGTTCTTCCCTCGTCCTTCCCTCGTTACCCCGTGTATCTTGTTCTTTTCCTTTCTCACTCTACCCACGCAACTGTCTTCAAACTGGTATTCCCATCCTTCTCTTGCTCTTTTTCCGACACCCACTGTAACTGGTTCGGTTTTCTTTTCGCTCTCCTTCTGCTTAAACTTTCACTCTTCTCTTATGTAGCCCCCTGCGCACCAGTGACAGTGCCGCCTTGCTTGGGGTGAAATGACTAATATATATATATATATATATATATATATATATATGTGTGTGTGTGTGTGTGTGTGTGTGTGGGTGGGTGTGTACGCATCGCTCATTCCGTAATGAATTAGAGCACTCTGGCTATTGGGCGTGTATAATGATAATGTATAGGCTAAAAAGTCTGCCTTCTTCTACCGAGCGTCCATAGCCCAGAGGTAGAATCACCGACTGACGCCAGTTCGGTCGGGTTTTAATCGTGGGTTAAAAGCAATCGGAGTCTAACCGTACTGATGAGCTGTGATACAGCGAAACAGATCTGCCAGCGGATATATATATATATATATATATATATATATATATATATATATATATATATATAGTAATGCATATTTAGGCAGCAATCTTTCACTTAAACATATTTCGTTAAAACGACCAACAAGGAAGATTTTATTAAAATTTTCCAATATTCTTACATTTTTTTTTTTTGCTTGGGATAAGGAATGTAAAAATGTTCCACACTTATTAACTTTCCCAGCGCTTTCAGCCTCTTTACAGGCCATTTTCAAGAAAATGGCAAGATATTGTCGAAGATTTTTACACTCCTTATTTTCAGCAAAAAAACAAAAAAAAACAAAAACAAAAAAACATAGAAAATACAGAAAAAAATTTAAAATAAATTATAAAATCTTCCTTATCAGTCGGTCGTTTGCAACGAAACATGTTTGCACACACACACACACACACGCACGCACGCACGCAAGCACGCACGCACGCACACACACACACACATGTATGTATATGTGCGTTTGAATTCAGTGGAAGCTTGGGATACACACTCGCATTCTTTCTTTTTACGTTGTTGAGAGATCATGGTCTTGCTATACATATATGTATATCTCACACATACACACACCTATCTTTGCATATGGCTGGACACATATACGTACATACGTATCCTTGTACTTCCACACATGTCCGTTATTTTTTTTCTGATATGCCCACTGAGTATTTGAGGTTTTCTCGCGTGTCTATTGATTGTAGCAGGCAACATTTTTTATTCTGTAGGTCATGGCCTCGAACTTCGAATTTTTTTTTATTCATCTGAAAATTTCATGAATCTCATCGATGATTGAAAGTTTTTAACAATTTTTTGTATTATTAAAATTCTGATTTTAATAAAATATTTCCAACTGTGGAGTTTATTTTACAGTCAGTGTTATACACAGTGCAACAAAAGTACCTCCCATATTTTAAAGGTTGACACAAAGATCAAGGTAACGCCTATTAAAAAATATTTTACTGTTATTTAAACAAAGGGTTACAATTTTTATTCATTTTGTTTTGAGAATGACATCCTCTAAATGGTAGTTTGCTATTTGCCATAAACTCTTGTTGACGATTTCTGAAGTTTTCCATTATCCGGTAGTTCGATTGCTTCGTGGTATTCCGGTTACCTTTCCTTTAAGCACTGAATCTATGAATTTTTAAACCCATAACAATATTGATTTTTTACCCGGAACAGCATCCTTCCTATGTAACATGAAATTAGCGAGAAAATATATCTGTGTTGCAATTACATATGCAACGGTCTTAAAAAACGTTCCACCAGCAAAAGGACGGTGTGCAGTGGGGCTAGACAGGATGGTAATTGGTGATATTTTTTCTTTTAATCATTTCACCCCAAGCAAGGCTTTTTTTTTTTTCTTTTTTGGGAGAACCCTCGGACCCCGAAAATTACCGGCCTATCAGCCTTCTTCCGGTCTTTGGCAAAGTGTTCGAAGCCATTATCAACGCACAAACAGTATGGTTTCCGCTTCACCAGGTCTACTGCTGATATGCTAACGACCATCACCGAGTATATATACCATCTCTTGACAAGAATAGCGAAACTCAAACCGTTGCCTTGGATATCTCCAAAGCGTTCGACAGAGTCTGGCATGCTGGCCTCTTACTCAAACTGCGGAGCTATGATATAACTGGGCATTTGTTTGACCTAATCCAGTCATTCCTCTCTAACCGTACATTGAAAGTGGTATTAAACAAAACTATCCTACAAACGCGAGTGTCCCTCAAGGCTCAGATAAGATGTAACCGCAATTTCTACTCCAACAGCTTCTTTTTTCCCTTCCGTATACTTGCTTCCCCGACAACTACAATCTCCAGGAGTTTAAATGTAGGGTCAATAGACACATCCTAACACACTAACTGGCACCCATTCTCTCAAACACTCCTCCCATCTACGCAACCCTCATCCTCGGTATCCTTACCCGTCTATCACCCTCCTTCTGACATTTCCTATATCTAACCACTCTTTCTCATCACTTTCCTCTATGTAACCCCCTAACCATTCTTTCTCATCACTTTGCCCTATGTAACCCCCTGCGCAACAGTGGCAGTAAAATGCCTTGCGTGGGGTGAAATGATTAAAAAAAACGACACTGATGCGCAGGGAGCTACAGAAGAGAGTAAACGTTTAGGCAGGAGGAGAGTGAAAGGGGAAAACGAATCGGTTATAGGGGGTGTCAGAGAAAGGGCAAGAGAAGGATGGGAACACAGGTGTGAAGACAGTTGCAAAGGTAGAAGAAAAGAAAAGAACGAGATACACGGGGTGATGTAGAAAGAGTGAAGAGAAAGACGAACCACTTACAGGGGGTGAAAGAGAAAGAGCAAGAGAAGGATGGGAACACAGGAGTGAAGACAGTTACGAAGGTAGAGAGAAAAGAAAAGAAGAGACACGGGGTGATGAAGAAAGAGTGAAGAGAAAGACGAACCAGTTACAGGGGGTGTCAGTGAAAGGGCAAGAGAAGGATGGGAACACAGGTGTGAAGACAGTTGCAAAGGTAGAAAGAAAAGAAAAGAACATGATACACGGGGAGATGTAGAAAGGACGAGAGAGGGACTGGAGTCAAGTGATTAAGAGATGAGAACTGACTTTGCATTTAAATTCCTGTAGGTTGTAGCCGTCAGGAAAGCAAATATATGGAAGAGAGTTCCACAGCCAGGAAGTGCGAGAAAAGAAACTGATGAAGTAGAATTTTCGGCTGCATTTGGTTGATCTAACTGTAAATAGGTGGTACCTTTCTTCAAAAATGTGTTATGGTAATAATTTTTTCCTTCAGAAAAGTATTGTTAGTAAAATTATTTTTTCAAAAATGTATATTTTTCTGTAAAAGCTTATTTTAATGTATATATTTCTATAAAAGTCTTTTAAAGTGTTTTTGACCCCAGTTTGGGGATTAACTATTTGTCCGAAGCTGGGGCCCTAACAGGTGCTACCACTCCGGGTTAGGGTGGACCTGGAAACAACAGAAATTAGGAAGTGGTTCCATGCTTCTCACAGCCTCCCAATCAGAGGTCTTGCTGCCGGATAACAGTTTAAAATGAGGTATGTATTTTTGCTGCACTCTCTCTCTCTATATATAATTCTGTTCATATCTATCTATCTATCTATCTATCTATCTATCTATCTATCTATCTATCTATCTGTTCGTGGCTGTTTATATCTATCTATCTATCTATCTATCTATCTATCTATCTATCTATCTATCTATTTCAGTCTGTTCATATCTATCTATCTATCTATCTATCTATCTATCTATCTATCTATCTATCTATCTGTTCGTGGCTGTTTATATCTATCTATCTATCTATCTATCTATCTATCTATCTATCTATCTATCTATCTAAGTCTGTTCATATCTATCTATCTATCTATCTATCTATCTATCTATCTATCTATCTATCTATCTATCTATCTGTTCGTGGCTGTTTATATCTATCTATCTATCTATCTATCTATCTATCTATCTATCTATCTATCTATCTATCTATCTATCTGTTCGTGGCTGTTTATATCTATCTATCTATCTATCTATCTATCTATCTATCTATCTATCTATCTATCTGTTCGTGGCTGTTTATATCTATCTATCTATCTATCTATCTATCTATCTATCTATCTATCTAAGTCTGTTCTATCTATCTATCTATCTATCTATCTATCTATCTATCTATCTATCTATCTATCTGTTCGTGGCTGTTTATATCTATCTATCTATCTATCTATCTATCTATCTATCTATCTATCTATCTATCTATCTGTTCGTGGCTGTTTATATCTATCTATCTATCTATCTATCTATCTATCTATCTATCTATCTATCTATCTATCTATCTATCTCAGTCTGTTCATATCTATCTATCTATCTATCTATCTATCTATCTGTTCGTGGCTGTTTATATCTATCTATCTATCTATCTATCTATCTATCTATCTATCTATCTATCTATCTATCTATCTATCTATCTATCTATGTAAATATTTATCTTATTCTCATCATATCTATCTATCTATCTATCTATCTATCTATCTATCTATCTATCTATCTATGATCCACATAAATATGTCCGCAAATACTTCGTTTTTGAGTTATTAAGTTTAAAGTTAGTTTGCAGTAGATGGTGACATGTGGACTTGGTTACATTTGTCATTCGTGTAGATTTGTGGCTAGTTGTGAGTTAACTGAGGAATGCTCTTTTTAACAATGGCAGGATATTCATATCTTGACATTCATATATTGAGCAAGTAGACATGATTGTATTTCCAGACCGAAGCCAGGCGAGTCGTCCAACCTTTGCTGTTTATTATCTTTGCGTTGCTGATACTGCATTCGTGGCATCACAATGCATTGAGGAATATCGAGATCCACTCTCGTACGCCTGAACAAGAACGCATTCAACAAGCTGTGAGGATGATCCATGTATCAGCACACATCAAGTAGCTCTGGCATGTCGTACATCTCATAGTTTCGTATGGGGGGGGGGGCACTTCGAGAGCAGCTCCTTTATCCGTATCTTTTGCAACGCGTGCAAGTTCTTTCGCCTTCTGATCAATTACCAGGCTGAAATAAAAAGAGAGATAGATAGATAGGACTAGGCTGAAATAGATAGATAGATAGATAGGACTACGCTGAAATAGATAGATAGATAGATAGATAGATAGATAGATAGGACTAGGCTGAAATAAATAGAGATATATATATATATATAGATAGATAGGACTAGGCTGAAATAGATAGATAGATAGATAGATAGATAGATAGATAGATAGATAATGAATAGGCTAAGATAGATAGATAGATAGATAGATAGATAGATAGATAGATAGATAGATAGATGGGACCAGGTTGAGATAGATAGATAGAACCAGGTTGAGATAGATAGATAGATATGACCAGGCTAAAATAGGTAGATAAATAAAGAAACACAAAAGGAAACTTAATGAAACAGGGAAATATATATACTCCAATGATTTATTGCATAAGGTGCCAATTCTTTGTTTGTCTCTTCAGTCCATGTGTGCTTTGGAATTTTAGGTGACTATCTGGTTGGTTCATATGTCATCCTAGCACGTCTTACAGGAACTGTCTACAGGGACATTATTTCAAACAGACTTCTAGACCCGACTAGAGGATGTACCCCTGCTAATACGAAGATGCTTGTGGTTCATGCTTGATGGGACGCCATCACATATTAGTCACATTGTTCGCAATGCACTGGCTGATATCTAAAGTTATTTATAAATGGAACTTTGTCTGTGTGTGTGTGTGTCCGTTACCTATAGACTCCGAAATGGCTGAACCGATTTTCTTGAAAATTTACACAGTTGTACTACAAGTGTCTGCGAGTGTTCTTAGCTAGGTTTTGTGTCGAGGTACCCCCGATAAATATCGAAAATCGATAATCGAAAAAATCGGGTTATAGAAGGAGTGGTCCGATTTTAAATAAATTTGATACACTCATAGACAAAGACATAAGAAACGATATTCAGATGTTTCGAGGTTGCAGTTCTTACAATAGTGCAGAAAATCGTTAATATGTATATATAAAAGGCAAGATGTTTGTGTTTGTGTCTGTTCATCTGTCTGTATGTCCTTTATACAAATCCAAAATTTTTATCCGATTCTCACCAAACTTCACACAAATATTCTTTAGGCTGAGTCTGAGCTACAGGACCATGGATTAGTTTTAAAGCTTTCATTACCCTCAAGCAATGCGGGGCTATACTGCTAGTATATATCTCTATATATATATAGTGTATAAAATACTTATATAATATAATATAAATATTCTTCATTTGTAAACGAGTTATTACGTTTATTTATTATTTAGCTATTAGCGTAATAACTCGTTTACAAATGAAGAATATTCAAAAGTTCTACAATATAATTGTATTGAACACTTTCTAATACAAATGTTTACTGGTCTAATTTTATTATGACCAAAAACTAAGTAATTAAACAAATGATGACTATTTACGCTCTCACATCCTGATTGAGCCTGTATAATAATGATAATATACACGTTAAAAAAGTCTGCCTCCTTCTACCGAGCGCCTGTAGTTCAGAGGTAGAATCGCCGACTGACGCCAATTTGGTCGGATTTCAATCCTGGGCAAAAAGCAATTGGCTGTCTAACCGTACTGATGAGCTGTGATACAGCGAAACAGATCTGTCTTCGGATGACTATTTACGCTCTCACACTCTGATTGAGCAATCTGGAAGAATAGTAGACTTTGAAAAACTAGCTACTCTAGCATCTACGTATCGTTCATTCAGCAATGAATTAGAACACTCTCAGCTATTGAGCGTGTATACTGATAATATACACGCTAAAAGTCTGCCTCCGTCTACCTTCTACCGAGCGCCCGTAGCTTAGAGGTAGAATCGCCGACTGACGCCAGTTCGGTCGGGTTTCAATCCTAGGTAAAAAGCAATCGGCTGTCTAACCGTACTAATATGCTGTGATACAGCGAAACAGATCTGTCTGCAGATGACTATATATATATATATATATCAACTTCGTCACCCGATGAGAAGCACCTAAAGGTAGCTTCGAAACGCGAAAATCTTTGTGTAATGATACTATGAATTTAAAAACCATTGTAACAACTATTACAATATAACGTTCTACGTTTGTATCGAGCACTCTTTATAAAAGTAAATGCATGAACAGCAGGTTAAAAAACCTACGAGTTCCACAACTTTGTTACACACACACACACACACACACACACACACACACACACACACACACACACACACACACACACACACACATACACACACACACATATATATAATGGCTGATCATTCGTATTCAAAGATACTCGTCCACCAGGGCGGCAAGTTGTTACTCATTGGAGACGCCTGCTCAAGTATAGTTGTGTTTAGTCAACAACCACGGAGCCCACCTGTGGTTTATACTGCAACTATGCTGAGAGGTCCTTATTTATAGTTTCTGGAAGAGTGAGCGCATTATCTAGCGTGAACAACAGTCTGAAGAAGGCCAGGACTCTCAAACCCTCGGTCACGATGACTTGTGACTTCGAGCTAGCCGAACCATTGACGACTCCGCAAAGAGAGCCGTCTACCTAATTTCGCTAACAAAACTTGGGTCACACATCTGGTGTGGCTTTCAGGCACTTTCCAAAGGTGCCGCTATAATCGTCTCCTCCAGACCGATAACATGAAGAAGTCTCCTTCGTGACAGATCGACCAGGTTGAGATTCCAAACCGGGCTTCATGGTCAGAAATCAAACTTTGAAAACGCTTACACACACACACACACACACACACACACACACACACACACACACACACACACACACACACACACACACACACATATTATATATATATATATTATTATATATGTATGTTCATATCTCCCACTTTATACATATGCTTATATATATATATCAAACAAACCATTTCAAATTGTCGGTGGTTTATAACCAAGTTTTGTTAATCTTCGTTAATTCACGTAATATATATGTATGTTTATATATATATATATATACACTTCCGGTCATAATTATTAGGCCACCGCTATTTTTAGTATATATATATATGCAGGCGTGTAGACCATTATGATCTGATATAACTCATTCTATTCATCTCTCTCTCTCTCTCTCTCTCTCTCTCTCTCTCTCTATATATATATATATATATATATATATATATATATTTGTGTATGTGTGGGTGAAGCAATCTTCAACACGTTTCATTAAAATGTCTTTTCGGTTTGTCCCCAGCACCACACAGGTGACAATTTGGAAGGTATTTCCGGCTACCCCTATATATATATATATATATATATATATATACTCCGACTGACACCAAATCGGTCGAGTTTCGATCCCGGCCAGAAGCAAGTGGATGTATCTATCCACACTGATGAGCTGTAATACAGCGAAACAGGCTTGTATGTGGATGACTAATATATTATGCTCTTATTACAATTGAGCTCTCTAGGGAAGAAAATTTTAAAAAACAATTTCCACTTCTTCGATACAAGCATTACTCTTCAGAAATGAATTGAGTTCTTTCGGTGACTGGCATGTGTATACACTGCTTATACTCATCACGTTATAATTTCCCTATGGCTTAGGGAGTAGCGACTCCGACTGACACCAAATCGGTCGAGTTTCGGTCCCAGCCAGAAGCAAGTGGATGTGTCTAGCCACTGATAAGCTGTTATACATCGAAAAAGGCTTGTATATGGATGACTAATATATATATATATATATATATATATAGAGAGAGAGAGAGAGAGAGAGAGAATTAAAAGAAAGTAAGTTAAATCCCCAAATAAAATGGCAACTCATAGGCAAGGCTAGGATCCCTAATAGCTTAAGAGATAGGTGTAATCTATGCTTGACAGAAAAAAATTATTTTTAAAATTTCAAAACCAAAATATGCTCCTTAACAAACGAAGGGAGATCATAAGTATGTGTTGCCATAGAAATAAATATAAATTACAATAATTATCCATTTCCCCAAATAATCTCGATAAAAAAATTTCAGATACTTTTTAAAAAGTTGACCTAGCAGTTACCGCTACACCACCTACCCTGCTAACCCTAGGGTCAGGCCACATAACTCCCGCTTCTAAGGAAGAATTACTACTGGCTCCTTCCCCCAGCCTAACCCAAAGAAAAACCAATACATCCCAACCTCCTCCATTATCGAAGCTAACCTCTGGGCTTAGAATATTTCTTCATTCTCTGTTTAGAAGGGGTCGAAGAATGCATGCCTTAAAATGACATGTTGAAAATGGCTATTTCCCAACTAAGTTTTATCTGAATATATATAGATATATATATATATAGCATAGTGATTATCCACGTATATTGTTTTAATATGCATAGGAAAGAATATTAAAACGTTTTGAGTTTGAAAATGTGTTTTTTGACAGTATTTGTTTATTTCTACTATTATATTATGATTCCCCAGTAGGAGCACATTTCAATCAACCGAGTCACACCTTAGAAAATTGCAAATGTTTACAAATAGACTCCAATTTTAGTTCTACATACGCACGCAGAAAGAAAGAAAAATACTGGATTTTAAAATTAAATACACATAATCTAGGGTTAAATAGGGACTTAGGTGCTTTGAATCTTTACAAATACTTCAATAACTAAACGTTTTTAGATACATTTAAAAATATTTTTTAAACTTTTTTAGATACAAAAAATTTTTTTATCTAAAACAAATTTACAAGCATTATTAAAGATAGGTTTACGTTTACAAACATAATTAAAAAAAAATCTGTCGCTTTCAACGTCACTTGACGTAAAAACAAAAACTCTCTCCACAAACGCGTCACATGATGTAAACAAACTTTTCATTGACGCTCTCGCGAAATCTCGCGAAATACGTTACTAATTCAAATTTTAAAATCATTTGTTTCTGATGAAGGACCGAGGGCGGTCTGAAATATAAAATATAATAGTAGAAATAAACAAATACTGTAAAAAAAAACACACACATTTTCAAACACAAAACGTTTTAATATTCTTTCCTATATATATATATATATATATATATATATGTGGAGAGAGAGAGAGAGAGAGAGAGGTGAGAACAGATTCAGGCCAACATATACATATGAACAGAATATTAACAAAAATAACAACTAATATATGTAAAATAACGCAACTTAACATAAGTCAAATTGAACATAATTTTGCCAAAAGAGCTCTCAGTAGGTATCTTAAGAAATCATTATGTCCACTAAATGAAAAAAGCGTCGCGATACTTATCTGTAGACTAACAATTAAAGGTTACCTGGTGTTAACGCACTTCAGGCGTAGATAACTTATTTTGACCCCAGTGTGCGTCAAAGTCGCGGTAAGTTTAAACTTTGTAAGGTTATAAAGTTTAAGATCAGGTATGAAGCTAGCTAGCTAGATACACTCCTGATTAAAATTTTAAGACCACTTAAAAATCTTTAAAAAGAAATATTTTTTTTTTACGGATAGATTTTAAACTCCTCCCACTTAAGGTTGCCAATACTACAATCTAAAAGGTTATGGAAACAACAAGCTATATTCCAAACATTTTATTTAGAAATTTACATTTTTATAAAATGAAGCGATTTACACATGATCAAAATTATAAAACCAGAGACAAAAATTGTACGAAATTGTACAAAAAGTGTATGAAAACATTCAACAACCAAATTTAATAATGAGTTCTACCTCCATTGACTTTGATGACTTCAAAAATTCTGTCGGGCATGCTAGAAATAAGCGTTTCCATTAAGGTGCGGGGGATGATTTTCTGAAGATGGCTTCACGAACTTCATTTTTTGTTGAATATTGTTTGCCATTTCGATAAACATCTCTTGTCATCCACCCTCAAACATTTTCAATTGGGTTCAAGTCTGGTGAGTATGCAGGATGTCCCAAGAGATGGACCCCATTTTCTTGTAGAAAGGTCAAGGTCCGTCTTGCAGCGTGGATTGCAGCATTATTCTGCTGGAATAACCATCCATCCACACACAAACGATGGCCCTCCATCATCAATGATGCTTTTTGTAGCAAGCTAACATAACCAGCCACTGTTTGACAAACCTGCACCACTCTTACTCAATGCAGGAGAAATTTTTTGGGGCCTATCAAAGGATTTTGCTTTTCCAGAATTCTCACTGTTCTTTAGAAAGTTGCAAATCACAGTTTTACTGCGATTTACCTTAGCTGCGATCGCCCGCTGTGACAAACCTTGCTTATGGAATTCTAGAATTCGAGAACACTCAACTTTGGTAACCATGCTTGCTTTAGGCATGGTAACACCTTTACGCAGTGATTGCTAATCTCTAACTGAACTAAAAACATTGGAATTGCCATAGATCTAACAATTTATACCCCTGGTCTTATAATTTTGATCATGTGTAAATCGCCTCATTTTATAAAAATGTAAATTTCTAAATAAAATGTTTGGAATGTAGCTTTTTGTTTCCATAACCTTTTAGATTGTAGTATTAGTAACCTTAAGTGGGAGGAGTTTAAAATTTATCTGTAAAAAAAAAAATTCTTTTTAAAGATTTTTAAGTGGTCTTAATTTTTTGATCAGGAGTGTAGATAGATAGATAGATAGATAGATAGATAGATAGATAGATAGATAGATAGATAGATAGATAGATAGATAGACCGGACCAGGCTAAAAATATATATATTAATAGGACGAGGCTGAAATAGATAGATAGATAGATAGATAGATGGGACCAAGCTAAAATAGATAGATAGATAGATAGATAGATAGATAGATAGATAGATAGATAGGGCGAGGCTGAAATAGATAGATAGATAGATAGATAGATAGATAGATAGATAGATGGGACCAAGCTAAAATAGACAGATAGATAGATAGATAGATAGATAGATAGGGCGAGGCTGAAATAGATAGATAGATAGATAGATAGATAGATAGATAGATAGATAGATAGATAGATCCAGGCTGAAATAAGTAGATAAATAAAGAAACATAAAAGGAAACGTAATGAAACAAGGAAATATATACATACATATATGTATGTTTTCATAGCATTGTTTACCCAAGGCTCAAGTGCCACTCAAGATGAGATTGACTGAATGTATCTGTTATGAATGTGTAAGCGGAAGAAATAAGATGTGTATATTACAAGGATATGCGGAATAGATAGCGGCTGAAATGGTGAAGTTCATAGTCCTCTTGGAAATATTCTTTTTGAGAGTCTGTTCTACCTAGTAAGAATTCTCGGAAAGAATCTATCCGAGTAGAATTCCCTCCTTAAGAAGAAAACGATAGTGAGTTAACCCTGTGCAATGGGGTATGGCGGATCCAAACTGTTAATGTCTGGATCGTCGAAACCAAACATTCTCGGTTGTCTGGATACCTGCCATGAAAATAGGCACAGAGCACGGAGAGGCGAGTAAGAGTGTGGTTAAGAGGTTGTAAAGTGGTGTCAAAGAGAAAAAAATATTCGTCTTCATCATTTGCCGTGTCCCTTCAGGACGTAGGCGATCATGGACTTCCACTTGGATCTGTCTCTTGTCGCTCCGAATATATTTTCTAAGCCCCGCCCCGCCAACCACTTGCTCAAACCTAACAAGTACGTCTCGCGCTGCTTTCCCCTGTCTTATCTTTCACTTATCCGACCTGTGAGTATCAAGTTCTCCAGGCTCTTCTTCCTCATTACGTGTCCCAGGAACCTCATTTGTCTCTTCCTTATATTAAGTATCAGGTTACTTCATTCGCATCCTTTCCAACACCTCATCGTTGGACACGTGCTCTGTCCATGGTATCCTCAGCATCCTTCTATAAAACCACATTTCTTCTGTCTCAAGCCTCTCCTTCATCTTTGATGAGATCGTCCAGCATTCACTTTCATACAGAAGGACAGATATCACATAGCAATCTAGCACTCTTTTCTTTGTTTCTAATGAGATTTTCTTGTCTTTCAGTACTCTGGTTAGACATGCCAGTGCATCTTTGGATCTCCATGTTGCATTTTCCATCCTCTGTCAAAACACTTCCTAGGTATTTGAATTTTTGTACTTGTTTTATTTTAGATTCTCCGACTTTCAGTTGGCATATTGAAATCCTCTTTTTGTTGATGACCATACATTCAGTTTTCTTGAGGTTTATTCTCAGACCATTCTTTTCACTTTCTTTTGCTAACTTCTGCAGAAGGTCCTGCATTTTAGTTTCAGTGTCTGCTGTCAGCACTGTGTCATCCGGGTACTGGATATTGTTGAGATTGTGGCCGCCAATGACGAATCCTGGCAAGGCTTTTATTTCTCTCATAACTGCTTCGCTGTACAGGTTGAAAAAGATCCGGTGAGAAAACACATCCTTGTTTTACGCCTCTTTTTATTTTTGCATAGTTCACTACCTATCCGTACACAAGCCGTTTGCTGCCAATCAAGTCCTTGTGTCGTACTTTGTCGAACGAATGAGAAAGATTGGTCGTGTATAATAAGCGTTTGTGAGTGAGTGAGTGAAAGCGATAGATAGATAGATAGATAGATAGAGAGAGAGAGAGAGAGATAGGAACAGATATGTGAACGGATTAAGAGAGAAGAAAGGTTAGTGAGAGCATGAGGGAGAGAAAGAGAAAGCGGGAGAGAGAAAAATGGAGAGAACAAGAGGGTGAGAAAGAGGAAGAGAGAGTGAGATTAGTATAGAGAAAAGTAGAACATCCTTTTAGCTTTTGCATTGATGTTTTTTTTTACTGCACATCCTGACGACTGCAGAGGTTAAACGAAGACACTGTAATTTCCTTCCGTTTTAATTTTGTTTAAATTTTTGTTTTTATTTCTGAAAACATCGAATGTTTGCTTTGGATCGTTAAATCTTCGTAAATGCAATTCCTATTAAAATGTGTTTTAATTAATTTCTATTAATCGTCGCTACTACCAGTATAAAAAATACACAAACAATTATTTAATCTAAACTTATAAATGGAACTGTGTGTGTGTGTGTGTGTGTGTGTGTGTGTGTGTGTGTGTGTGTGTCTGTTACCTATAGACCCCAAAACGGCTGAACAAATTTTCTTGAAAATCTACACAGTTGTACCATAAGCATCTGCGAGTGTCTTTAGCTAGGTTTTGTGTCGAGGTACACCCGATAAATATCGAAAATCGATAATCGAAAAAATCGGGTTATAGAAGGAATGGTCCGATTTTAATCAAATTTGATACACTCATATACAAAGACATAAGAAACGATATTCAGAAGTTTCAAGGTTGAAATTCTTACTATAGAGCAGAAAATCGATAATATATATATATATATATATATATATATATATATATATATATATATAAAAGGCAAGATGTTTGTGTGGGTGTCTGTTTATCTGCCTGTATGTCTGTACTTTTTTCAGCCCTTTTATTTTAGTTTTTGCTTTGTGTTTGGCTCTAAGTAGGTATAATTGTAGTTCTTAGTCTCAGCCATGATACCATTTACTCAGAGGACTTATTTAGCCTTCAAAATTCAGTTTCTGACGAAAAAAACTTATTTGATATCGATACCGGAAATCAAAATTTGACTTACATCCATTCATTTTTCTTTCAGTCTACAGTTTCGCTTTAACTGGAAACAACTATTGCTTTTTAATCTTTCGTGCCAACGTCCAAAGAGTCTGAGCTCCAGGACCATGGATTCGTTTTAAAGCTTTCATTACACTCGAGCAACGCCGGGCTATACTGCTAGTATATATATACTAGGTGCGATTGGTAAATTGTTGCAATTATTTTATTATTTCAAATAATCTTTAGGCTGAGTCTGAGCTCCAGGTCCATGGATTAGTTTTAAAGCTTTCATTACACCCGAGCAACGCCGGGCTATACTGCTAGTTTTATTAATAATCAGGACATCCCTCGAGATTTGAAGATGATGTAGATCATATGGGACCGATGCTATAATAATTGGAGAAATGTTCATAAAGTTCGTAAAAGCGAAACTCAAAAAATTGTGCCTTTTCAGACCCCGGCAGCTACTGGGAGTTTGCGTAAACTTGTTTTTCAATTGATTGATTTAAAAACTATAAAATTCTTTCTCTTTAAACAATTTCTTAGGAAAACAGCTTCTTGAGTCCAGTAGCTGCTATAGCTCTTTCCAGTACTGATGGATGTTACATTTGTTTTATTTTGCCACTTGAATGATTAGTTTTTTACAGCCTATCAACCTTTTGTAGATTTTTTAAAGCCAGGAAATATTTTTAAAATTGTAAGAATTATTTTGGAGAAAAGTCTTAATAATTAACCTAAAACTGGCGGAAGAAATGGATTCATGCCTTTCTCAAGAGTCATCATCATCATCATACCCAGATGATGCATAGGGCAGCAACTTTTGGTTGCTGTAACAAACTGTTTTTACGGGGCAGGGTTGTTAGCCCTGCACCCAACCCACAAACCGGTGGACCATTCTTGGTCCTTACGTTTACAGCACCTGGTATTACCAAATGGTCACCCATTTAAATACTGACCAGTCTCTGATACTGCTTAACTTCGGTTATCGGCCGGAAACCGGTGTATTCAACACGATATAGCCGTAGAGTAATTTCTCAAGAGTAATTGCGATTATAACGAAACTGATTGAAATTTGAACTGTCTCTCCGAGTTGTTAACTATTACATCACTCGCATATCCAAGATTATACCACCTGATATTCCCAAGAGGCCATCCATCTAGGTACTGACCAAGATCAACATTTCTTAACTTTGGTGATCGTACAAGAACTGGTGTTTTAACGTGATATGACTGCAAGCCTTTTTTTGAAGCCATTTCTAACTTTAGGTCTCTGGTTGGGACCTGGAAAGAAATCTGTATTTAACAGAAATCAATAATAATAATAATAATAATAATAATAATAATAATAATAATAAAGACCTGGAAATTGCAATAGAAAAAAATGTGGAAATTGAAAACAAGAGTCGTGCCAGTGGTAATAGGTGCACTTGGAATGATAAAAAATGGAACAAAACAACACATTGAAAGAATCCCTGGAAACCCCAGCTTAAGAGATATACAAAAAAATTGTTTTGTTAAGTACTGCCAGCACACTAAGGATAATTTTGTCTATGTAACGCTAGGGATGTTGGGGAGATAGGAGAAAACATGAAATGGAACCATAACAACACGCCACGACCTGCCTTAGGTCTTCCCGCAGACTTGGTAGGTAGTGCGACCATAGCAGAAATCGAAATATGATGAAAAATGACATAATAATAATAATAATAATAATAATAATAATAATAATAAAAATAAAAAGTAACTGTTTCAGAAAATATATGAAAAAGAAAGCCAAGAATGAAGCTTTTGTACAGATGAAACAACGCTGGCAAAACAAACCTCTGCATGGCCAATATCCAGAACGTGCCAATAAATCCAATGTTGATGAAGTTAATACTCATCGATGGTTACGTGCATCTGGATTAAAGTTTGAAACTGAAGGCAGCGCCAGACCAGAGTTTTTCATTTGGAACTTTCAGGCAAATATACATAATAATGTGGATCCAGAATGTAGGTTTTGTGACAAATACCAGGAAACAATAGACAGTTTAAGCCCAGGATGTTCTGTCTTCTTCTTCATGTGCAGTGTCCCTTCAAGACGTCTGTCTTTTGTTGCTTTCAATATTTTTCTCTTCGTATCCCTTCTAATTCCCGCTCCGCCACCCATTTACTCAGACCTAACAAGTACGTCTCGCGCTGTTTTACTTTGTCTCTCCTTCCATTTATTCGACCTGTGAGCACCAAATTCTCCAGACTCCCCTTCCTCATTACGTGTTCCATGAACCTCATTTGTCGCTTCCTGATATTTATTATCAGTTTTCTTCTCGTTTGCATCCTTTCCATCACCTCATCGTTGCACACGTGTTCTACCCATGGTATCCTCAGCATCCTTCTGTAAAACCCTTCTAACCCTAACCCTAACCCTGTTGCCTCAAGCCTCCACTTCATGCTTGATGCGATCGTCTACCATTCACTTCCATACAGAAGGACAGATATCACATAGAAATCTTCTTTGTTTCTAATGAGATTTTCCTGTCATCAGTACTCTGATTAGCTTCTGAAATGCGTCTTTAGTCATGCCAATGCGCCTTTGGATCTCCATGTTGCACTTCCCATCCTCTGTCAAAACACTTCCTATCTTTTTGCTTGTTTTATTTTAGATTCTCCGAATTGCAGTTGGCATATTGGGGTTCTCTTTTTGCTGATGACCATACAGTTTTCTTGAGGTTTATTCTTAGAACTTTCTTTTAACTTTCTTTTGCTGAAAGTCCCGCATTTTAGTTTCAGTGTCTGCTATCAACACCGTGTCGTCCGCGTATCGGATATTATTGAGATTGTAGGCGCCAATGTTGAATCCTAGTAAGGCTTTTATTTCTCTCATAATTGCTTCGCTGCACAGGTTGAAAAGATCCGGTGAGAAAACACATCCTTGTTTTACGCCCCTTTCTATTTTTGCGCACCTGCTGAGTTCACTTCCTTTCCTTACATAAGCAGTTTGCTGCCAATATAACTTCTTGATTATCCTAACGTCTTTTCTGAAAATGTCGAAGTTATCGAGCATCTCTATTGAGTCTTTTAAGTTACTGGTGCACCACCACAAGAATTTACTTGTGCAACCAGACTGGCAAAAATGTACCACCCATTTGCAGTTAGATCAACCAAATGCAGCCGAAAATTCTACTTCAACAGTTTCTTTTCACGCACTTCCTGGCTGTGAAATTCTCTTCCATATATTTGCTTTCCTGATGGCTACAACCTACAGGAATTTAAATGCAAAGTCAGTTTTCATCTCTTAATCACTTGACTCCAGTCCCTCTCTCGTCCTTTCTACATCTCCCCGTGTATCATGTTCTTTTCTTTTCTTTCTACCTTCGCAACTGTCTTCACACCTGTGTTCCCATCCTTCTCTTGCCCTTTCACTGACACCCCCTGTAACTGGTTCGTCTTTCTCTTCACTCTTTCTTCATCACCCCGTGTCTCTTGTTCTTTTCTTTTCTCTCTACCTTCGTAACTGTCTTCACTCCTGTGTTCCCATCCTTCTCTTGCTCTTTCTCTTTCACCCCCTGTAACTGGTTCGTCTTTCTCTTCACTCTTTCTACATCACCCCGTGTATCTCGTTCTTTTCCTTTCTCTCTACCTTCGCAACTGTCTTCACACCTGTGTTCCCATCCTTCTCTTGCCCTTTCACTGACACCCCCTGTAACTGGTTCGTCTTTTTCTTCACTCTCCTCCTGTTTAAACTTTTACTCTTATGTAGCTCCCTGTGCATCAGTGGCGGTACCGCCTTGCTTGGGATGAAACGATTAAAAACAAACGCCTTTGCGTAGTCTATAAAGCACAGATGCAGGTCCTTCTGCATCTGTATTGCTTGTTCAGATAGCATTCTGAGCATAAATATCACATTCCTCGTATCCGGCAACTTTTTTTACGAAGCCACATTGTTCTTGTTCTATCATTGGCCGATTCTGCTGCGCAAATCGTCACAATTGAGTGGGGCAATATTTACACTGGACAATGTGCAAACACTTTGGAAAATATGTAAACAACCATTGGTATGAACATCGCCCAGCTCCGGTTACATAAATAGAAGATGTCACTATTCTATGGGATTACACCATCTTCACAGACAGGAAATTTGAAGCAATTGTCTAAAACCGAAAAAAAAAATTGCCTACTAATTAATGTTGCTTGTCCAGAGATTTTTAACATAGGAACCAAGGATGTATAAAAACCTGAAAACTGAAATAAAAAACTGTAGACATTAAAAACAAGAATAATACCAGTGATTATAGGTGTGCTTGGAATGATAAAAAAAAAGGGAACAAAACAACACAATGGAAGAATCCCTGGAAACTCAAGCTCAAGAGATATACAAAAATATCTTAATAAGTACAGCCTACACACTAGAAATATCGCACTCGAGTCGCCCACATTTAGGGCGATCGCAAAGGTCACCTCAACCGGAGTGCAATGGAAGAGCCTCGCTCTGGGAAAACGGCCAAGCTGATCACCGTTTACTCCTGTGCCATCATGCAAACTAAGAACTTTCTCCATGTAACGCCAGTGATGTTATTGGAGAGAGGAAAGGTAGCCGTAACAACACACCACTACCTGCCTTCGGTCTTTTCGCATACTTGGTAGGTAGCATGACCATAACAGAAATCGAATCATGATGGAAATGACATAATAATAATAACTTGTAACGTCAAAATAGAAACCCAGAACCCCCCCCCCCTTTCGGCACTATTCTCATATTAAGTACTAGCAGTATAGCCCGGCGTTGTTTGGGTGTAATGAAAGCTTTAAAACAAATCCATGGTCTTGGAGCTCAGACTCTGCCTAAAGAATATTTGTGTGAGAATCAGATAAAAATTGTGGATTTGTATAAAGGATATACAGAGAGATAAACACACACACACACACACACACACACACACACACACACACACACACACACACATCTTGAATTTATACATATATATATATATATTATCGATTTTCTGCACTTTTGTAAGAACTGCAACCTTGAAACTTCTAAATATCGTTTCTTATGTCTATGAGTGTATCAAATTTCATTAAAATCGGACCACTCCTTCTATAATCCGATGTTTTCGATTATCGATTTTCGATATTTATCGGGAGTATCTCGACACAAAACCTAGCTAAGAACACTCGCAGACGCTTATAGTACAACTGTGTAAATTTTCAAGAAAATCAGTTTAGCCGTTTCGGTGTCTATAGTTAACGGACACACACGCACAGACACACACACACACACACAGAGACAAAGTTCCATTTATAAATAAGTTTTGATTTTTCTCTCCATCAAATAAATCCATTAGCCCTGATGAAACCCCAAGGGTCAGTCTCGGCTCCATAAGGAAGCAATCACAATTTGAATAAAATAAAAGGATCAACTGCGAAGTGTCTTTTAGAATGTTGGTTAGAATCGAGGCCATCGCGATGGCATCATTAATAGATTTACCTGAAGTACAGAGAAGACTGCATTTTAATTCACCTCCAAGGAAATTTACCCGCTACAACTCTGTTCGTGAAGCCTCAACGTGTACAAATAATAGCAGTGAAATATTTACGGGTATAAAATAATGAATGTGAAGTGAAAGTTTGATTAGAAATATTTATGAAAAAGCGTAAAGAATTGGAGATAAAATACAATAGTCAAGGTTATGAGTCGGCAAGCTCTGGTGCGCGTGTCATTTGTGGTGTGCCAAGCAATTTTCATTGGCCCGATTTATTGGACTAAGAAAGTCTTTGGAAGACTAAAATTTAAAAAAGTCTGCTGCTATTCTCACCTGTTGAACATCCCTCCTGAGATCTTTCTTCTGTTTGAAGAAAACTGCTTTTCCCCTACTTTCGGGTTTTAGTTCGACTTTTTTCTGTGAGCACATTTTCTCCCACATGAAAGCAGTGTTAAGTCCACAAGAAAGTTGGCTAACACCTGAACATTTAGAAAATTGTGTAAAATTCATAGTATGTTGCCGATATCAAGTAATTGTTAATCTTGTTTCGACATTGAAAGAACAATGTGTTTTTTAATTTTTTAACGGTTATTACCATCATTATTAACTAAATGATGAGATATTGTTCTTTCAATGTCGAAACGAAATGTACAATTTTGTAGTAGCTTGTAGTTTGTACATGTTCTAAAGTAATAATAATAATAATTATATATATATATATATATATATATATATATATGAGACACCATCTCAAGGAAGATTGCTAACCAAAGCTCAAGGCGAATAACCGATTTTAGGTTAGCAGTTTGCCAATTCTTACTGCAGTAGGCTGGTTGCTAGCCAAGGCTATAGAACCCAATCTGGCTGGAAAAGATGAGGATTTAACCCTTTCCTAAGGGTATTAGGACATAAGTGAATGTAATGAATTCGACTGGAGTTCAAACTCGGCTTTTCGATTTCCCAATCCGAGCCGCTATCCATTACTCAACCTTGACGCCACCTAGCCTGTTACCATGCTAGGTATATGTTCCTGGTATGTAGTATGGAATATTAACATTAATCATGTTATTATTGTCTCTTTGAGTTACATGTGCTATCCATTTTAGTTATTGCTGCCATTGGTAGTCATAAAGTAATGTAGTTTCTGTTATTTGGTACAGTTATTTGTTGGTGGGGATGTGCATTGTGGTGCAGTAGATATCAGCTTGGAACGAGAAATCGGAGAGCCTAGTTCGAATTCCAGTTGAATTCCTTGCATTCACTTACGCGCAAATACCCTTGGGAAAGGTATTAATCTGTCTCTTCCCTCCAGTTATGGGTCAAATAACAGGACAGATTGGGTTCTATAGTCTTGGTCGGCAACCAGTCTACCGGAGAAAGCATGGTAACCTACTGCAGGATAATCTTCTGCCCAATCAGTCATATCTCGAAAGAGACATGATCGCCCAAGTGTTTATCACGTATGGCACTTAACTGACTGATTTGTTGGTGAATCTGATGATCTTTGCTTTAACTAAGTCTTTTATGAGCATTGTTCTTCAGTATGTGGGCGATCATGGCTCTCCACAATTTTCTGTCATTTGTTACTGCAAGTAATATTTGTCTTCTCATCATCCAGTTCCTGTTCTGTCATCCATCTACACAAACTTGTTAGGTAAGTTACATAAGTTTCCCTCTGACTTGAATATGCCCTGTGAGTGTCAGTTTCTCCTAATCTTCTTTCTTCATTTTGTGCTTCAGTAGAACAACTATATCGAACATACCATTCGTTCGTTCATTGAATACTGCTGCCATATCTTCCATAAACTAAAAGTAAGATCCGTAATGTAATTGATTCTGATTACAATCTTCAAAAATTTAAATGCAATGTCAATCGCCACCTGATGTCTTCTTGAACCCTGTTCATTTTTTGTCCTTTCTTTAATCCTATCTCTAGTCAGACTTTTTCTTCTCACTTTCATTCTCTGTTACATACTGCGTACCAGTGGCGCTCCCGCCTTGATTGGTGGCGAGAGTGGGGTGGGTAGGGAGAATGATTAATAATTTTAAATGCAATGTCAATCATCATTTTCTGCCTTCTTGAAATCTGTTCCTTTTTGGTCCTTTCCTCAATCATCCCAGTCGTCTCATCCATTTTCAATTTCACTTCCTGTAACTTCCTGCGTATTAGACGTATTACCGCCTTGTTTGGGGTGAAATGATTAAAAAAAATAAAATTTCATGTTTCTTTCTGATCCTAAGCAAAAGGAAACTTTCTTTCTGTTGTGGATCTTCGTCGCCAATTTGTTGTGGATATTCGTCGCCAATTTGTTGTGGATCTTCGCCGCCAATTTGTTGTGGATCATCGCCGCCAATTTGTTGTGGATCTTCGTCGTCAATTTGTTGTGGATCTTCGCCGTCAATTTGTTGTGGATCTTCGCCGCCAATTTGTTGTGGATTTTCGTTGCCAATTTGTTGTGGGTTTTCGCCGCCAATTTGTTGTGGATCTTCGCCGCCAATTTGTTGTGGATCTTCGTCGTCAATTTGTTGTGGATCTTCGCCGCCAATTTGTTGTGGATCTTCGTCGCCAATTTGTTGTGGATCTTCGCCGCCAATTTGTTGTGGATTTTCGTTGCCAATTTGTTGTGGATCTTCGCCGCCAATTTGTTGTGGATCTTCGCCGCCAATTTGTTGTGGGTCTTCGCCGTCAATTTGTTGTGGATCTTCGTCGCCAATTTGTTGTGGATCTTCGCCGCCAATTTGTTGTGGATCTTCGCCGCCAATTTGTTGTGGATCTTCGCCGCCAATTTGTTGTGGATCTTCGTCGCCAATTTGTTGTGGATCTTCGCCGCCAATTTGTTGTGGATCTTCGCCGCCAATTTGTTGTGGATCTTCGTCGCCAATTTGTTGTGGATCTTCGTCGCCAATTTGTTGTGGATCTTCGCCGCCAATTTGTTGTGGATCTTCGCCGCCAATTTGTTGTGGATCTTCGCCGTCAATTTGTTGTGGATCTTCGCCGCCAATTTGTTGTGGATTTTCGTTGCCAATTTGTTGTGGGTTTTCGCCGCCAATTTGTTGTGGATGTTCGTCGTCAATTTGTTGTGGATCTTCGCCGCCAATTTGTTGTGGATCTTCGCCGCCAATTTGTTGTGGATCTTCGCCGCCAATTTGTTGTGGATCTTCGTCGCCAATTTGTTGTGGATCTTCGCCGCCAATTTGTTGTGGATCTTCGCCGCCAATTTGTTGTGGATCTTCGTCGCCAATTTGTTGTGGATCTTCGTCGCCAATTTGTTGTGGATCTTCGCCGCCAATTTGTTGTGGATCTTCGTCGCCAATTTGTTGTGGATCTTCGCCGCCAATTTGTTGTGGATCTTCGTCGCCAATTTGTTGTGGATCTTCGTCGCCAATTTGTTGTGGATCTTCGTCGCCAATTTGTTGTGGATCTTCGTCGCCAATTTGTTGTGGATCTTCGTCGCCAATTTGTTGTGGATTCTAACTTCGCCGCCAATTTGTTGTGGATCTTCGCCGCCAATTTGTTGTGGATCTTCGTCGTCAATTTGTTGTGAGAGTTCGACAATACGCAAGGCAGTTAACTGCGAGTAACTGTTCTCTAGAAGTCATGCAGGTAATTTGTATATAGCAAGAGGAAGAGTTCATTCCTCGCAGGAGGGCACCATAACACTTTCCCATTTTCTTTAAAACTTCCTCCTTCATAATATTCTCTGTAGAACCACATTTCTGTTGTGCAGCTCTGCTCTCCATATGTAATAAATTGTCCAGCATTCATGGCGATATAAGAAGTTTGATATTAAGTAGCAGTTAAACAAGCATTTCTTTGTTTCTAACGAAATTTCCCGTTTATTAATACTTCGTATTTCGGTGTCACATTTTCCGTTATTTGTTACAACACCTCATAGTTAAATTTTTGTATTTTCTTTATTCTGACATCCTCAATTCGTAGCTCGCATCCTGGTCTATCCATCATGCTAACGGATAAACGTTTATTCTCGTTTTCTTTTGCTAACGCATATATGGTTTCTTGGAGTATTCTTTCTGGGTTTCTCATCAACACAGGGTCATATCAGTCAGTTGAGTGACATACGTGATACACGCTTTGGGCGATCATGTCTCAAAAGAGACTCACATCGCAAAAGATTGCCATTGCTCCTACGGCAGATTGGTTGCCAGCCAAGGCTATAGAACCCAATCTCTCCTATTATTTGACTCGTAGCTAGAGGGAGAAGAGATGTATTATATTATTAGTGGAGGATCAGTTTATTGCTTCATAACAATAAAAAAACCGATCCCCTACTTTATGACCAGTAGAAGCCTTAATCATGATTCCAACTATTATATCCAGTCAGTTAGTTAAGTACCATACGTGTTATACGCTTTGGGCAATCATGTCTCGAAAGAGACATGACTGACTGGGCAGAAGATGTATCCCGCAGTAGGTTGCCATTACTTTCTGCACTAGTCTGGTTGCCAGCCAAGGCTATAGAACCCAATTTTTTCTGTTATTTAACCCATAACTGGAGGGAAGAGACGGATTAATACCTTTCCCAAGGGTATTTGTGCGTTAGTGAATGAAAAGAATTCAACTGGAATTCGAACTCGGAACCTCGATTTGTCATTCCGAGTCAATATCCACTGCACCACAACGCACTATTTATAGGCAGAGTCATAAGCGAAAAAAAAAAAAATATAAAAATGCCGTAAAAATATACTTAATAATTGATGCTCTATGAAGATCTTTATAAAAGAGTCCTCCAAAATAATGCAGCCTTCTTGATAACAGGTAGGCTGGAAGTTACTGCTGTTATTTTAGTAACAAGTGATATTTATATAGTTTAAATGTCTGCCTTTTTATGTTTTTTTTTTTTTTTTTTAATCATTTCACCCCGAGCAAGGCAGAAACGCCACTGATGTGCAGGGTTTACATAAATGTAGAAAGATTAATTAGAGAAGAGTGAGGAGTACAAGCTAATTAGAAAGGAACAATAGAAAGCTGAGAAAGCAGGTGCAATGACAGATACATGGGCGGAGAGAACGTGAAGATTATACAGGGGAGGGGAGAGAGCTAGAGTCCAGTGGTTAGTAAGTGAGTATTAACTTTGCTTTTAAATTTCTGGAGGTCGTAGCCGTCAGGAAAGCAAGAATACGGGAGTGAGTTCCACAGGCGGGAAGTGCGAGAGAGGAAGCTGCAGGAGTAGAATTGTCGTCTGCGTTTGGCTAACCTGACTGTGAATGGGTGGGGCCCAGTTGCCAGTCTGGTTGCACGGGTAAACACCTGTTGAGGAGGCATCAGTGACTTAAGCTCATCCGAGCAGAAGCCATGAAAGTATTTATAGAAGAGACAGAGGGAGGCCACATTTCGACGATGGGAAAGTGGCTGCAGACGAGTCGCCAGATCAGTACCTATCACATTACAGACTCTCCTTTGGAGCTTGTCAAGAACACTGAGGAGAACGGCAGGGGCACCTGACCATAAATGGCAGCAGTACTCCATGCACGGACGGAACGTAATTCTAATTAAATAGAACTAGCAGTATATCCCGGCGTTGCACGGGTGTAATGAAAGCTTTAAAACTAATCCATGGCCCTGGAGGACATGGATTAGTTTTAAAGCTTTCATTACACTCAGACTCAGACTCAGCTATTTGTGTGAGGTTTGGTGAGAATCGGATAAAAATTGTGGATTTGTATAAAGGACATACAGACAGATAAACAGACACACACACACAAACATCTTACCTTATATATATATATATATATTTTTTTTAATCATATCACCTCGAGCAAGGCGGTAACGCCACTGATGCGCAGGGGGCTACGTAAGGGTAAAAAGAATGGAAAAGAAAAAGCCGGAAACCACATCCTAAACAGGAAACAAGGGATGAGCCTCTTCACCTGTTCAATAGATGTGGGTGGAGTGTGAACCGGGCGATAGTTTAGTCTATCTACTCCAATTGAAAAAAAAAAAATAAGGAAAAGAGTGAAAAGATTGGAAAAGAGAAAACCGGAAACCGCATCCTAAACAGGAAACAAGGGATGAGCCTCTTCACCTGTTCAATAGACGTGGGATATATATATTATCGATTTTCTGCACTATTGTAAGAACTGCAACCTTGAAACTTCTGAATATCGTTTCTTATGTCTTTGTCTATGAGTGTATCAAATTTGATTAAAATCCGACCACTCCTTCTATAACCCGATGTTTTCGATTATCGATTTTCGATATTTATTGGGGGTACCTCGACACAAAACCTAGCTAAGAACACTCGCAGACGCTTATAGTACAGCTGTGTAATTTTTCAAGAAATCGGTTCAGCCGTTTCGGAGTCTACAGGTAACGGACACAGACACAGACATGTACACACACAGTGACAAAGTTCCATTTATAAATAAGTTTAGATTTAGATTTCAATACTGTAATTGTGTAATATTATCATTATAAATACGAATTAGTTTAGGAGACTAAATATATTATGCGTTAAATTATTACTTATTCATCACCAGACACAATTAATATAGCAGTGGCGGTGTCTAGCTTCGGAACCTTTCTTCGGACGTGGATCTTCTAAAAATGTAATATCATTATTGGAATTAGCACACGAGATTAAATATCTGATGCGCTACATTTTTGCTTATTTATCCCCAGACTTTTTATTTTTATTTTTTATAAGCGTTTCACCCCGAGCAAGGCATGACACTGCCACTACTGCGCAGGGGGCTACATAGAATGGAGAAAGGCTGATTAAATATAGGAAATGTCAGAGGGTGGGTGATAGGCGGGTAGGGATACCGAGAATGGTTAAATATAGGAAATGTCAGAGGGTGGGTGATAGGCGGGTAAGGATACCGAGAATGTGGGTTTGGTAAATGAGAGTGTTCTGAGAATAAATGGGAGTTAGTGTGATAGGAGGTGTCTATTGACCCTACATTTAAACACCTGGAGATTGTAGCTGTCGGGAAAGCAAACTTGTGGAAGGGAGTTCCACAGGCGGGAAGCGCGAGAAAAGAAGCTGTTGGAGTAGAATTTACGGTTACATCTTATTTGTTTAACTGTAAAAGGGTGGGACCTAGTTGCTAATCTAGTATCTCGTGTAAATTCGTGCTTAGGCGGCACCAGTGATCTAAGCTCATCGGAGCAGAAGCCATGAAAGTACTTGTAGAAGAGGCACAGGGAAGCCACATCACGCCGGTGAGAGAGTGGTTGCAGCCGGTCTGCCAAGTCAGTATCAACCACGTTACAGATCCTCCTTTGTATTTTGTCAAGAAGCCCAAGGAGAGCAGCAGGGGCACCCGACCAGATATGGCAGCAATATTCAATTAGTCAATTAATGTAGGCAGGAGTGTGCTTGCCTTTGGAACCTTTCTTTGAACGTGCATCTTCTAAAAATGCATTATTATCATTATAATTGGTATACTAGACTAAATCTCTCATGCTTTAAATTATTGCTCATTCATCTCCAGACTTAATTAATATAGCCATAAGTGTGACTGTGGAACATTTCTTCGAACTTGATTCTTCTTCTAAAAATGTAATATTATTATTGTAATTAGTATACGAGACTCATGCGTTAAAATATTGCTTATTAATCTCCAAACTTTGTCAATTAATATTAGTGAGTGGCTGCGTGTCTTTGGGGATTTTTCTTACCACACGTCAATCCTCTGATGCCCCTGGCTTCTCTGATGAATTGATGTGATACCGACAGCAAAGTCTACTTTAGTATCTCCTAGGTTGATCATAAAAGATAACAAAAATAGACTTTGCTGTCGGTGTAAAGACATACTCGGGTCACCACAGATCAACTTCTCTAAAATCAAAGAACACATTTCGATTAAGACATCTGATATTTCATTATATATAAATTTTAACAGCTGATATTGTCAGTATCATTACCATGAGACCTTCAGTAAAAAACAAAACAAATTAAACTTTGGAGACCACTTTTATTTTGGCTGCCTGAAAATTTCTTAATTTTTGCTTAATTCTTTCTCCGTACAAATTGTGCCCAACATTATTGGGGTGATTCGGAACACTCCCGAAGAACATTGCAACGATGTTGGTTAAGCTGAAAACCCAAGGAAGAATTATTTCGTCTACGTCATTATTAAATTCGGAAATAATATTGTAGAGTGTCCAAGAATATTTCAGAAACTTGATTTCTGTTAATCCTCTAGGGCCATTCGTATCATATTTGATACAGTATTTCCCTATAAGAAAACATTTGGTATTTCCCTATAAGGAAACATTTGGTATTCATTGACTGAGTAGTCAGTACTGCTTTCATTTGAAATTTATAAAATATTTCTCTTAAAAAAATTTTTCAGGAAAATATTTCTTTCAAGGCTTGTTTTCATACTGTATGAAATATGATACGAATGGCACTAGAGGGTTAAAAATTCCCTTTTGGGACGGGCATAAAGATACACATAACAACAAAATGCTTTTTATTTTTAAATCCTAAAATTACCCCCCCACCCACTAAACAAAAAAAGGACTGGACAGCAACTCAGATTAGAGGCTTACATTCAAAACGGTTAAGATGATCCCATTGCAAAATTGCTATATACATATTAAATAGCCGGTTATCCAAAATCTGAAAATTCCAAGAATTTCGGATAAAGTATTCTTAAACTGGAATGTAAGTTATTAGTTAAGTTTATTCACGACCAGAATAATTTTATTGGTTAGTATAGTTGCAGCCTAGGTACCATCACGCTTGGTTTTAATGCTGGTTAGTAAAAATCTGTTGTTTTTTGTTTTTACAGTTGTGCTGAAATATGTACTAATTTTGGTTTACAATAAAGCATAAAATATTGCTATTTCTTAAAGAATATTTTTTTTTTTTTTTTAATCATTTCACCCCGAGCAAGGCAGAAACGCCACTGATGTGCAGGGGGTTATATAAATGTAGAAAGATTAATTAGAAAAGAGTGAGGAGTACAAGCTAGTTAGAAAGGAACAATAGAAAGCTGAGAAAGCAGGTGCAATGACAGATACATGGGCGGAGAGAAAGTGAAGATTATACAGGGGAGGGGAGAGAGCTAGAGTCCAGTGGTTAGTAGGTGAGTATTAACTTTGCTTTTAAATTTCTGGAGGTCGTAGCCGTCAGGAAAGCAAGAATACGGGAGTGAGTTCCACAGGCGGGAAGTGCGAGGACAAACAATAGATGTCTATTCTAGTTTATTTAAAGAATTTGAAATAAGTTTACCTCATGTTATGTAAATGTCATTAAAATATATCACGAGTAAAAAATATCCATAAGGGGTGCTAGTAAGAGGGTGGCTCTGTCTGAAGTGGGAAGGTATGTTTTTATAAGCCAATATGCACCAAAAGCTCATGATACGGCCCCGAGTTAGTCAATCATTTAAGTGCCATACGTAATACACACTTGGGCGATCATGTCTCGAAAGAGACATGACTGACTGGGCAGAAGATTATCCCGCAGTAAGTTGCCATTACTTTCTGCGGCAGACTGGTTGCCAACCAAGGCTATAGAACCCAATCTGTTCTGTTATTAACCCATAACTGGAGGGAAGAGACGGATTAATACCTTTCCCAAGGGTATTTGCGAGTTAGTGAATGCAAGGAATTTAACTGGAATTTGAACTCGGCTCGCCGATTTCTCGTTCCAAGCCAATATCCACTGCACCACAACGCACATTCAACGGCCCTGGGTATATGTGCCGATTCATATATAAATAATTCAAGCTATGCAAATGTCGCTAAAATATATCACGTTTAAAAAAAGAAGGGTGCGGGCGAGTTGGAAGGTGACTCCGTCTGGGGTGGGGGACTCCATAATTTTATGGTCCCAAAAGGTCATAATTCGGTGTTGACTTCTTAATTTTTCTATAACTGAACAAAATAAACATGGAATAAACAGATCTCGAGCCAGCAAAACTTGCGAATTACTATTTAATGATGAAAGAATTTCGCTTCTGCGACAGATTCTTTAGAAATTAGAGACCAAATTATCAAGACGTTTCTATGTGGAAGTTTTCGAGTAGCATTCATTCTATTTTGGTGAAAGTGTTGTAAAGAGGGAAAGAAACTTTTTGTTGTTCTAACAGACGAGTTTTTCATTGTGAAAAAATGGCGGAAAAATTGGCAGAATGCGAATCGAAATGGATTCTTTGCCTCAGCAAATTAGCACCAGGATACGTTTATTTGATAATTTACTTTGTAGGAAATGCGATCGAGTTAATATTTGCGTAACTGGAAGACAAAACAGAAAGGATTGGCGCAAAAGTAAAGGATGTTTGTCAATGTAAAGACGCAGAGGCGATAGAATAAAAAAAAAGAAGAAAAAATAGACAATGTGTGTGTATGCAGCATTAGCCAATCAAATGGCTTTGCTAAGAGGTCATTGCAAATATCTGCTTCTTTGTTTATTCTTATTGAGTGTGTTCCGTTGATGCTGTATCGGATGTTTGGGCAGGACTGAAGCATAAGCAAAAGACCACTCGTGGGTGTTGGGGTCTTGGGTAATGTAGTAAAGCCATACTGGGGGTGGGGTTGGGGATAAAATAGGAAAGAATTAAAGAATTAAACGTGGGAATAAAAGACGACAGAACTAAAAGGATAGAAAAGAACAGAAAGAAAGTAAAAGGAGAACAAAGAGAACATGAGTGGGAGAAAAGGAAGAGTGGAACGAAAGAAATAAGAAGGAGGGTCGAGGATACAAAGTGAAAGTGGGATGAGAGAGAAAGAGAGAAAGAAAGAAAGAAAGAAAGAAAGGAAGGAAGAAAGAATAAAAGAAAAACAGAAAGAAAAAAGAACGAAAGAAGGAATGAAAGAAAGAATAAAAGTAAGATAGAAAGAAAAAACGAAAGAAGGAACGAAAGAAAGAAAGAAAGAAAGAAAGAAAGAAAGAAAGAAGAAAAAAGAAACGAATTAAATCTTAAAAGAATGAAAGGAAAAATTGAACATGAGTGAAAAAAAAAACTGAGATTGGAAGAAATAGGCAAGAGAGAAGGACGTAGGTGAGAAGAAGAGAGTGAGAGAGAGAGAGAAATGGAGGGAAACTATCGCCCGGTTAACACTCCACCCGGGTCTATTGGACAGGTGAAGAGGCTCATCCCTTGTTCCCTGTTTAGGATGTGGTTTCCGGCTTTCTCTTTTCCAATCTTTTCACTCTTTTCTTTTTTTTTTTTTTTCAATTGGAGTAGATAGACTAAACTATCGCCCAGTTCACACTCCACCCACGTCTATTGAACAGGTAAAGAGACTCATCCCTTGTTCCCTGTTTAGGATGTGGTATCCGGCTTTCTCTTTTCCAATCTTTTCACTCTTACGTAGCCCCCTGCACATCAGTGGCGTTACCGCCTTGCTCGGCGTGATATGATTAAAACAAAATGTCTGGGTCTTTTCCATATTTTGATTCCAATTTCGTACAGTTTTTTATGTTTTCTATTTTGAATGTAGACTTTTGATTGAGCCACCTGGTCTTAAAGTTTTCTTTGGTTGATCCCAAATATAATTTATTTTGGCCATTTAAGTCATGTTTTTTTTGCTTTGTAAGTGACTTCTTTTATATTGCAAAATCCTTCTTTTGTATTGCGAAAACGGCAAACGGTAAAATCAGTTATTGCAAATCGCCTGAAGACACCACTCATGGCAGAAACCTAGGTCACGTAATAACTCGTTTACAAATGGAAAAAATTCAAAAGTTCTACAATATAATTGTATTGAACACTTTTTCATACAAATGTGCACTGGTCTAATTTTATTATGACCAAAAACTAAGTAATTAAACAATCAATTTGGGATTTCACACTTGTATTTGGTTCTGGCTTCCCATTGGCTGATAAATAAAATTCGCGTAGGCTCGCGAACTGGTAATTTAATATTTAATTAATTTTTAGTTTTCAACCGTAACTTCTGCGCGGAGCAGTCTACCGCAGAAAGCAATGGCAACCTACTGCGGGATAATCTTCTGCCAGTCAGCCATGTCTCTTACGAGACATGATCGCCCAAAGCGTGTATCACGTATGGCAACTAACTGACTGAAACTGCAAGAAAACCAAATGCATGGTCATCAGTAAAAATGGCAGCCCAATATGCCAAATACAGGTCGGGGATAATAGGATCAAGCAGGTACAAAAAATTTGAATACCTGAGAAGTGTTATAACAGAAGACGGAAAGTGTGACACCGAGATCCGAAGGCGCATTGGCATGGCGAAGGAAGCATTCCAGAAGTTGTGTAAAGTTTTAAGAAACAGGACAATTTCGCTAGAAACGAAGAAGAGATTACTGGATTCCTATGTGTTGTCAGTTCTTCAATATGGCAGCGAATATTGGGCAATATCATCAAAGATGAAGGAAAAACTTGAAGCAACTGAAATGTGGTTCTACAGAAGGATGCTGCGAATATCATGGATCGAGCACGTGAGCAATGATGAGGTCCTAGAAACAATGGAAACAAAAAGAAAATTAATACTGAGCATCAGGAAGAGACAGCTGAAGTTCCTGGGTCAAGCAATGAGAAAGACGGCTTGGAGAATCTGATACTAACAGGCCAGATAGAGGAAACAAGAGACAGGGGAAAGCAACGGATAACATATTTGAAGGATTTAATCATGTGGATGATGGAACGAGGGTTGCATGGTGTAACAGGAGAAGGTGTGCTGAGAGCCACAAGTATAGGAAGACGTCGAAAACCATGATCGCCTACGTCCTGAAGGTACAGGGCCCATCGAAGAAGAAAACTTCTGATAACGTGCACTTGTGTATTATACGCCCTCCATTTTTTGCCTTTAATTTTGTTTATAATTTTTCGTATTATGCACAAGAGAATACGGTAGGCTAAATTTAAGTCTATTTAAGTTTGCATGAGTTAGATTTGCTTTTTGAGTAAAATCAGTTGTTTCATGTTTAAAACCTATTTTGTGATGACAGACTTTTAGTATCGCAAAAACAAACTGAAAAATATCAAAAATACCAACACACAAAATATATAAATAAAATGAATGAAAAAAAAAAAAAAAAATACACACGTCTACAGGCAAGCTGAAAAAAGTCGATAAACGATGTTTCTAATTGTGACTAAAATCGATTTGAACACATTATCCTTTCATTTTAACTTTTGATCTTAAAAAAAGAAACAACCAGCTTTTGCAAATTCGGTGAGTGACTGAGTAGTTAGAACATTTGCTTTTCCGATTTGGGTTCGAATTTAGCCACCGTCGATTTGTCAGGAAGATAAAGGTAACAGAACGCCTTCTTAATTATTGACGTTAACAGGCTGATGGTTTCAAACATGGAAAACAAAATTATTTCTCTAAAATGTGATAACCTCGGACGAACAAGCACGTTCTTAGGCGGATATTAAGTGATAAAAGGCCTTCTCAATACTTATTATTCTATGATGTTGGTGATCATGGCTCTCCACAATTTCCTGTTCATTGTAGCGCTTCATACATTTTATGTTTTTGTAATATCTCCCAAATCCTAATCCGCCAACCCATTTACACAAGCTTTACAAGTAAGTGTATTCTTTTTATTTTTTTAATCAGTATCACCCCATGCATGGTAGTAAAGCCACTAAGACGCAAGTTGTAGAAGAAATGGATTTTATCAAGGAGCCCAAGGTAAATAGCATGCACACGGGAGAATATGTGGATGAATGGTAGACTTATAGATATGTTGGTTGGTTGTTTTGTTTTTTATGGCATATCAACACCTCGGTGGGTCATTTATTGCCAACTAAATTTTATTTATTGCTGGTTATACCGTTTTCTTTCAACTATTTATTGTTGTTTTATATAAGTTTTGTGTCTAGTAATACTTTTTTTTCTTTTTGAATATCAGGATTCATTGGGATTTGTTTTTCTTTTAAGGGCAGGTTCCCCAAGTCCTACCCTTGTTATTTAACCCATAACTGGAGGGAAGGGACGGATTAATACCTTTCCCAAGGGTACCAGTGCTTAAGTGAATGCAGGGTATTCAACTGAAATTCGAACTCGGCTCACTGATTTCTCTTTCCGAGCCGATATCCACTGCACCACAACGCACATCCGTCACTACACGCTTACAGCACCTGGTATTCCCAAGCGTTACCCATCTAAGTACTGACCAGGCTCAACGTTGCTTAACTTCGGTGATCGAGCGAGAACCGGTGTATTCAATGTGATATGGCCGTAAGTCTATAGATATGTAAGATAGATTCTGGAGAGAAAAATTGTCGATCAGAAGTTTTTATAATCAAATCCAGGGCTCCACCCATAACTGAAATTATTAGAATTAGGAACAGATACATTAATGATGAACAGAAATAGAAAAAGAGTAATCAGGAGGACAATAGTTAGCGATTGGTATTGCATTTAAACTTTTGTAGATTAAAGTTGGCTGAAAAGCATGGAGCTGGAAGGGAGTTCCACAAGTGATAAGTGCGAATAAAGAAACTATTAGCATAGAATTTACGGCTACATCAAGTCATGTTAACTGATCTGGATACCAGTCTAGTGTTGTGCTTAAAGTCATAAAGTCTAGGTACCATAGCGAACAATTCCTAAGAAAGTATTTATTAAAAAAAAGGCACAAAAACGCAACCCTACGGCGGTGGTTAAGTGAAGCCGAGCCGCGAGATCAGGACCAGTAATATTGCTGATTCTTGTTTGGATCTTATTGAGGAGCTCAAAGTAAATAGCAGTGGTATCGGACCATATGTGCTAGAAATATTCTAAGCATGGACTAATAGTAAATTTATAGATATGTAAGATAGACTCTGGAGAGAAAAAATTGTCTTGCACGGCATAGTGAACCAACTTTCTTAACAGCTGACCTAAAAATGGATTCAATAGAGACTTTCCACTTTATTTTTTCTTTTTTTATCCTGCCAGATATTCTTTCAATGGGTCAATCAGAAGATTTTATTATCAAATTCAGGGCTCCACCCATAACTGAAATTATTGCTACATGTGCCACAGTTTCTACTTCAAGATCATTGTATTTTGATAATTCTTTGAAGATATTCAAAAGCTACATTGCAGTCTGAAGCCATGTCAATGAGATAGCATAACGTGTGTTTTTTCCTCTGATTTTTGGTCAAAATGACTGGACCGTTAGCTTTGATTGTTTTGTCTTTGTATATTGCAAAGTCCTACTTTTCTCGCACCTCCCGCTTGTGGAAGTCTCTTCCGTATACTTGCTTTCCTGACGGCTACAACCATCAGGAATTTAAATGCGATGTCAATACCCATCTCTTATCCACTTGACTCCAGTTTTTTCTATATCAACCTGTATATCATGTTCTTTTCCTTTCTCTCTACCTTCGCAACTGTCTTCACTCCTGTGTTCATATCCTTCTCTTGCTCTTTCTCTTTCACTCCCTGTAACTGGTTTGTCTTTGTCTTCACTCTTTCTACATCACCCCGTGTATCTTGTTCTTTTCCTTTCTCTCTACCTTCGCAACTGTCTTCACGCCATGGTTCCTATCCTTCTCTTGCCCTTTCTCTTTCACCCTCTGTAAGTGGTTCGCCTTTCTCTTCACTCTTTCTACATCACCCCGTATATCTTGTTCTTTTCCTTTCTCTCTACCTTTACAACTGTTATCACACCTGTGTTCCCATCCTTCTCTTGGCGTTTCTCTGACATCCCCTGTAACTGATTCGTCTTTCTCTTCACTCTCTTCTTGTCTAAACTTTTATTCTTATGTAGCCTCCTGCGCATCAGTGGCGATACCGCCTTGCTTGGGGTGAAACGATAAAAAAAATGGTTACAGGTTCTTATTATCACCTCCGCCTGAGGTATTGTTTTCGGTCGCATTTGTCTGTCTGTTTACTTGTTTGTTTGTTAGTTTGTCTGTTTGTTTGCTTGTTTGTCCGTGAACAAGATATCTGAAGACCCAACTGGATGGATTCGGATGAAACTTTCAGAGATGATTGGCTTCATGCTTGGCATGAATTGATTAGATTTTGGGTTCGATCTGGTACGGGATAAAGCTGCTGGCTTATTTTTCAAGTTTTATTATTAAATTTAATTTTTTGCCTTTCAAATACCAAATATTGAATTATCACCCCTAGATCATTTTAAATATTGAGTTACTTTCTATCATTAATTTTAAGTGTACATTCTATTTTGAGAGGGGTTGAGTAAATATTTTATATTTTTATTTGTGAGAGCGATCCAGTTCATAGCAACTATTCCTCCCCATTTTAACAATCATCACTTGCAAATCACTAAAATGATGTTGGCATTAACTTGGCGGAGGTTTGCGATCCTTGACTGCTTTTTCTAATTATTATTATTATTATTATTATTATTATTATTATTATTATTATTATTATTATTATTTAATTTTTCATCATAATTCAATTTCTGCTTCAGTCTCACTAGCTACAAAATCTGCGGAAAGACCTAAGGCAGGTCGTAGTGTGTTGTTATGGCTGTATTTCGTGTTTTTTTCTATCCCCACTATCATCCCTAGCGTTACACCAACAAAATTCTCCTTAGTGTGTGAGCTGTACTTAACAAGACAATTTTTTGTATATCTCTTAAGCTGGGGTTTCCAGGGATTCTTTCAATGTGTTGTTTTGTTCCATTTTTTATCATTCAAAGTGCACCTAATATCACGGGTACGATTCTTGTTTTCAATTTCCACATTTTTTCTATTTAAATTTCCAGGTTTTTAAATTTTGACAGTTTTTCGAATTCCTTGGTTGTTATGCTACAATCTACTGAGCAAGCCATATCAATTAATAAGCAAGTTCTTTTCTTTCTGGTTTTTAACAAAAAATGTCCGCCCTATTTACTTCAGTTTTTCCGTCTGTATAGATAGTGTAATGCCATAGAATGGTGACATCTTTTATTTCTGTAACCGGTGCCGGGTGATGTTCATACAAGTGTTTGTTTACATATTTTCCATAGTGTTTGCCCTTTGTCCAGTATAAATATTGCCTTACTCTTTTGTGGCGATTTTTATATTCATTTGGGACAAGTACAGAATATACTGAGATTTAGATGGTCTATTGTTTCTTGGTATTTTTTCACAGAACCTGCATTCAGGATCCACATTATTATGTATAATATTTGCCTGAAAGTTCCTGGTGAAAAGACTTTGGTCTTGCGCTGCACGAATAAAGCCTTCAGTCTCAGACTTTAATCCAGGTGCACGTAAACATCGATGAGTATTAACTTTATCAACATTGGATTTATTGGCACGTTCTGGATATTGGCCATGCAGAGGTTTGTCTTGCCAGCTTTGTTTCATCTGTTCAAGAGCTTTATCCTTGGCTTTCATTTTCATATTTTTTTGCCGCAATAGTTGGTTCTTGGCTTCTGTTTTGTTTTTCTACAAAATCTACTAAATGTAAATCTTGTTTGTATTTACTGCCTTCTTTTATTATTGAATATTTTTTTCTTTCTGTTTTCATGTTGTTTGACTAATTGTATCATCCAGTCATTATTATTATGTCTTTTTACATCATATTTCGATTTCTGCTTTGGTCTCACTACCAACCAAGTCTGCGGGGAGACCTAAGGCAGGTCGTGGCGTGTTGTTATGACTCCATTTCATGTTTTTCTATCTTCCCTATCATCCATAGCATTACATAGATAAAGTTTTCCTTAGTGTGTGGGCTGTACTTAATAAGACAATTTTTTGTATATCTCTTAAGCTGGGGTTTCCAGGGATTCTTTCAATGTGTTGTTTTGTTCCATTTTTTATCATTCCAAGTGCACCTACTATCACTGGCACAACTCTTGTTTTCAATTTCCACATTTTTTCTATTTCAATTTCCAGGTCTTTATATTTTGACAGTTTTTCAAATTCCTTGGTTGCTATGTTACAATCCGCTGGAAAAGCCATATTAATCAACTGACAAGTTTTCTCTTTCTGGTTTTTAACAATAATGTCTGGCCTATTTGCTTCAATTTTTCTGTCTGTGTAGATGGTGTAATCCCATAGAATGGTGACATCTTCTATTTCTGTAACCGGTGCTGGTTGATGTTCATACCAATGTTTGTTTATAGCTTTTCCATAATGTTTGCACATTGTCCTATGTAAATATTGCCCAACTCTATCGTGGCGATTTTTATATTCATTTGGGGCAAGCACAGAACAGCCTGAGATTAGGTGGTCTATTGTTTCTTGGTGTTTATCACAAAACCTGCATTTTGGATCCATATTATTATGCATAATATTTGCCTGAAAGTTTTTAGTTAAAAGACTTTGGTCTTGTACTGCAAGAATAAAGCCTTCAGTTTCAGACTTTAATCCAGATGCACGTAACCATCGATGAGTATTAACTTTGTCAACATTGGATTTATTGGCACGTTCTGGATATTGGCCATGCAGAGGTTTGTCTTGCCAGCGCTGTTTCTTCTGTTCAAGTTTATTATTATTATTATTATTATTATTATTATTATTATTATTATTATTATTATTATTCCTGATATTTAATCCATATGAATATTTATCAAACTAGTTTCATTGACCTCAGATTGTAATGAATCCGACCGTTACCGAATGCTCCCTGCTTGTAGCCTTGTGTCAGACTAAGCTAATAAATGACTATTCCCCCGAAAATTAATCCTGTATTGTGGCTGAGATAGTTATATATCTTTCCATGCTAAAAAGGTATCCGACTAAAAAACAGGATTTCGAATACTGATTCTCAAGTCAGTCAATGCACTACTGACGCAACACGTTCTTAATATCTTCAATTCTTTAATTTAATATTCATGCAGAGTCGGAAAAGCTAAAATACTATTAGTAGTGGTTCCATTAATTAGTACAAAACTGGTACACTACGAGTACAACGTTGCATTTATTCCGAATCGTGCCAAATATGTTAATTCATGTAAGAAAAAAATTGACCAATTTGCTTAAACACACCTATTTACTCAAAATTGCAAAATTAATAAAAAAGAAAAATAAAAGAAATGAAAAACAAACTATTTTTGAGCCTTCGATACCATAGTTTTTTTCTATTTTACGTCATGTCCTTTCAGGATGTGAACGATCGTGGCTCTCCACAACTTCATCGTTAAGTAAATTTTGATTCTTTACCATGTTTTTAGTTACTGTTTTAATATTCATCCAAGAAAATTCGTTAACTGGTATATTTGCTGTTTACGTTGCTTCTCTTGTTTTCACCATGTCTTTTGAGTGTTAAATTCGCGAGGCTTTCTTTCCTTGTTATGCACCCAAGAAGCTTCAATTTTCTTTTTTTGATTATAAATTTAAATATTCTTTTAATTCTTATTTTTCTTAAGAACCAATCGTTGTTTACATATTCAGCCCTTGGTAATTTCAGCATCCTTCTATAACATGGGGTTCTCAATCGGGGGGGGGGGTATTTTCTCATTGACTGTAATCTTAATCCAAATAAAATCGATGGAAATATCCTGGCATTCTGTTGAAATTTTTATTCATCGACGTCAGCTTCACTTTTATTTTTTTAAAAATATTTACTTATGAATAAAAAAAAATTACATGTCAGTTAGTTAAGTGCCATACGTGAAACACGCTTGGGCGATCATGTCTCGAAAGAGACATGGCTGACTGGGCAGAAGATTATCCCCCAGTAGGTTGCCATTACTTTCTGCGGTAGACTGGTTGCCAGCCAAGGCTATAGAACTCAATCAGTCCTATTATTTGACTCATAGCTAGAGGGAGAAGAGATTTATTATATTATTACATAGTAATTAGTGGGGGATCAGTTTATTACTTCATAACAATAGAAAACCGATCCCCCACTTTATGACAAGTAGAAGCCTTAATCATGAATCCAACTATTATATTCAGTGAGTCAGTTAAGCGTCATACGTGAAACACGCTTAGGCGATCATGTGTCGAAAGAGACATGACTGACTGGGCAGAAGATTATCCTGCAGTAGGTTGCCATTACTTTTTGTGGTAGACTCGTTGCCAGTCAAGGCTATTTAACCCATAACTTGGGAGAAGAGATGGATTAATACCTTTCCCAAGGGTATTTGCACATAAGTGAATGCACGGAATTCAACTGGAATTCGAACTCGGCTCCCTGATTTTTCGTTCCGAGCCGATATCCACAACGATCATCCGTACCACAACGCACATCTTTATTCAAGTTTTAAAAAAGTCTATCAATATATTCTAAAAATCCTCTCTAAAAATATTTAGTTATGAACATAACTCCTTAAACATATGAACTCCTTAAATATGAACTCCTTAAATTTCTGCATTTGATAATTTTCTTGGTAGAGTTAATAATTTCTTTTATAAAAAAATATATCACTGGTAATATTTCTATTTTATTTTATTTATTTATTTTAACTAAAAACGTATTGCTAGCATTTTTTTTACTATGAATATATATTGCTGATACTTTTACTGTAAAACTGTTGCCATTACTTTCAGCGGTAGATTCATTGCCAGTCAAGGCTATAGAATCTAGTCTGTCCTGCTATTTAACCCATAACTTGGCAGGTCGTGGTGTGTGAATATAATAGTTGGATTCATGATTAAGGCTTCTACTTGTCATAAAGTGGGGGATCGGTTTTCTATTGTTATGAAGTAATAAACTGATGCCCCACTAATTACTATGTAATAATATAATACATCTCTTCTCCCTCTAGCTATGAGTCAAATAATAGGACTGATTGAGTTCTATAGCCTTGGCTGGCAACCAGTCTACCGCAGAAAGTAATGGCAACCTACGGGGGAATAATCTTCTGCCCAGTCAGCCATGTCTCTTTCGAGACATGATCGCCCAAGCGTGTTTCACGTATGGCACTTAACTGACTGACATGTAATTTTTTTTAATTCATATGTAAATATTAAAAAAAAAAAGAAGTGAAGCTGACGTCGATGAATAAAAATTTCCATCGATTTTATTTGGATTAAGATTACATCAATGAGAAAATACCGCCGATTGAGAACCCCATGATATTTTTGCTGTAAAACTGTATTTTTTATATTTTCATAGTATTTTTGACATCAATTTTGGGGGTCACTATTTACCAGTAGGGCACCTAGCGGTGGTGTAATAGTTAGCAATCTTGTCTCGCTTGAATCATTACAATTGAGTAGTGAGTTCGATCCTCACTGGGTGTGCCTTACTTTTGGCCGTGTATCACGTCTAAGCTACGCTTAGAAAATCACCTTCCTTCAGGTTTGGGGGGTTGGGCGCAGGACTAACAACCCTGCCCCATAAAAAACAGTTTGTTACGGAAACAGCAAAATGCTGCCCTACACATCATTGGGTGTAACGGATAAGCTTTATTTACCAGTAGCTGGGACCCAAACAGGTGCTACTATCCCGTGTCAGGGTGTACCTGGGAATAACAGCAATTAAGAGATGGTTGCATGCTCCTCAAAATCTTGCTGGCGGATGTAGTTTATCATCATAACCAGGACGAAGTATGAAAATAAATCATGTAAATGTATATGTACTAATATGGAAAATGTATATGTACTAATATGTACTAATATGTAATATGAAAATGAATATGTACTAATATGGAAAATGTATATGTACTAATATGTACTAATATGTAATATGAAAATGTATATGTACTAATATGTACTAATATGTAATATGAAAATGTATATGTACTAATATGTACTAATATGTAATATGAAAATGTATATGTACTAATATGGAAAATGTATATGTACTAATATGTACTAATATGTAATATGAAAATGTATATGTACTAATATGGAAAATGTATATGTACTAACATGTACTAATATGTAATATGAAAATGTATATGTACTAATATGGAAAATGTATATGTACTAATATGTACTAATATGTAATATGAAAATGTATATGTACTAATATGGAAAATGTATATGTACTAATATGGAAAATGTATATGTACTAATATATACTAATATGTAATATGAAAATGTATATGTACTAATATGTACTAATATGTAATATGAAAATGTATATGTACTAATATGGAAAAGAATGGAGATTTTCAATGGTATATGCATATTATTTGGAAAGCACCCGTTGAGTCGGATAATCTCGGAAAAGTGTGAATGTCAATCTGACATGGTGAAAAAGGGTCAGTCAGTTAAGTGCCATACGTGATACACGCTTTTGGGCGATCATGTCTCGAAAGAGAAATGACTGACTGAGGAAAAGATTTTCCCCGTAGTAGGTTGCCATTGCTTTCTGTTGTAGACTAGTTGCCAGCCAAAGCTATAGTACCCAATCTGTCCTATTATTTAACCCTTAACTGGAGGAAAGAGACGGATTAATACCTTTCCAAAGGGTATTTGTGCCTAATTGAATGCAAAGAATTGAACTGGAATTCGAACTCGGCTCCCCGATTTGTCGTTCCGAGTTGATATCCATGGCATCACAATGGACATCCTCAAGGTTGGGAACCATTATTCTAGAGAATCACATCTCTTTTGTTTCAGCTGTCTTCTTCCTATGTGAACTGATTTTCTTGCATTCATTGCTGTGCAGGGGATTTTATATTACATATCAGTTCAAAATTACTTTTGTTTCCAACGAAATTTTTCTGTGCTTTAATATTTTACTTAGCTTCTGTAAGCCAAATTTCGCTATTCCAATGCGACTGCAGACTGCTACATTACCAATATAGCTGCAATTCTGTATCTGTCCGATTGTAATGTCCGCCTGTACGTAGCTTTGCCAGTCTGTAAAAGTTTTTATAATAAATTAATAAAATGCCTTTTTCGCAGAAAGTTGTAACAAGTTGAAATTCCAGTGTTACATATTCAAACAAAACTTGTGCTGTGAAGGGCCGAACAATTCAGAGCGACCTGCATCTGATCCTCACGATCCTATAGGATTTAAAAGACAACGAGCAAGCCGCGCTGACCAATTTGGATCAGTCCACGGCGTTCGATAGGGTCGATCGTCAATATCTGGCTGCTGTTCTGCAAGTCACCGATTTCCAACATGACTTCTGCAATTAGATCAACATCATGTATCGTTCCCCCAGTGCGAAGTTCAAGTAAACGGAAGGCGATCGAGCGTTTTTGCGCTGTCTCGGCCGGTTCGTCAGGGTTGTCTTTACGCTATACTTTGGCATTGGAGCCTCTCCTTCGCTTTCATACACCGTACGTTGATGGAAGATTCGATCTTGGAGGAGAGCGTTAAGGAAGCCTTCCCTTGGATTACCACCATTCCCCCGGTTTTTAAGGCTGAGCGCCAACGTAAGCCTCGGAAACAATCGATGTTCTTTAAGGAGTGACGAGCAGCCTTGAAGGTGATTCCTCGTTCCACTAACCTTTCACGGCCTAAGGAAAAAAGCGTGCAGTCCGGCCCAACATAGAATCGCTGTCTCTGGTGGAACGAGCCAGGGTTTCCGTGTACGTATCCATTTTAGTGTCGTCGTGCTGCAGCGACATTGAGGTGGTATAGAAGGCGCTTGAACGACATGAGATCACCGGTGTCAAGATTGGCCGCAATAATTCTCCCGGTTAGGCATTTGAATAGGCGTTGCTTATTTGGAGCCCGTTAGTTGGATTGACGGACCTGTTCAGACTCTTGGAGTGTGTTTCAGGCCCAATCTCCGGCAGGAAGAAGAATTGGTTGGAGGCATAGGCAAAGTTAAGAGTGGTGGTCTGAATTTGGCTCCGAAGACGATTGTCCCTAAAGAGTAGGGTGAGGGTGTGTACCACGTACATCTTGAACCCCACCTTTGTTTGAGTTATTAGCACACCCATGAATGTTATCACTCTCTTTTTCCATATTGAACTGTATGGATGGGGTCTTATTGAGCTCGCATGATCGGGTAGCGTCTGGACCTTCTTCTGGTGTGACCAGAGCATGAAGGTGTCATCAACCGTATCTCAGCCATAGAGTTGACTTTAGAACTGTTGATTCTAAAGCTATCTTTTCAAAATATTCCATATTTACGTTCTTTTATTGTTCTCTCTCGTTAATAATGTGTTTTTCATTTCAGATTCTCTCATTCACTAACCCATTGCGTCTTAGTGGCTTTATTGCATTTCTTTGTGTGAAATGATTAAATAAAAATACAGCATTGAATTTGTACACAATTGAACTACAAAACGTACAATTTATTACAATTACAAATAAGTCCTGGATATAACAATAAACTTCATCCGGCAGCAAGGCCTCTGTTTGGGGGATTGGAAAGTTTGAGGCGTGTGGAGCCATCTCTAAGGTAGCACCTAGTAGGGTGCCAGATATCTGCAAATAGTTAACTGCTAAACAAAAACAAAAAAGTATGAAAGTATAAAAATATATTTTAAAGCAAAAATACCAGCAATATATTTTTACTAGCAGTATAACCCGGTGTTGCTCGGGTGTAATGAAAGCTTTAAACTAATCCATGGTCCTGGAGCTCAGACTCTTTGGACGTTGGCACGAAAGACTAAAAAGCAATAGTTGTTTCCAGTCAAAGCAAACCGTAGGTATCGATTTCCGATATCGGTGAAAATGAATCGTCTGAGAAGATCTACTGATGTTTAAGTCTAAAAACTATAATTTTACCAAGTTAGAGCAGATTCTGCAGCCAGAACCACGATAAAAGGGCTGAAATCCTGATCTTGATCAGACCTGATTGGATATCGGGGTATCGAGTTCCAATATCAGGGAGAAATTGGAAAAAATAAGTCACCCATGACCTGACCAGAAATCTAAAGAATATTTGTGTGAAGATTGGTGAGAATCGTATAAAAATTGTGGATTTGTATAGAGGACATACAGACAGATAAACAGACACAGGCACAAACATCTTGCCTTTTATATATATATATTATCGATTTTCTGCACTATTGTAAGAACTTCAGCCTTGAAACTTCTGAATATCGTTTCTTATGTCTTTGTCTATGAGTGTATGAAATTTGATTAAAATCGGACCACTCCTTCTATAACCCGATTTTTTCGATTATCGATTTTCGGTATTTATCGGGGGTACCTCGACACAAAACCTAGCTAAGAACACTCGCAGACGCTTATAGTACAACTGTGTAAATTTTCAAGAAAATCGGTTCAGCCGTTTCGGTGTCGAAAGGTAACGGACACACAGACACACACACAGACACACACACATACACACAGACAGACAAAGTTCCATTTATAAATAAGTTTAGATATAAAAAATTACTAATAATATCAATTCATAGTGAAATTTCCAACAACACCTACTTGTAGCAAAATGACCAGCAATGGATTTTTTTCTATAATCATATCGCCACAAGGCATTTTACTGCCACTGTTGTGCAAGGGTTACATAGGAGGAAAGTTATGAGAAAGAGTGACAGGTTATAGGGGGTGTCAGGAAGTAGATAAGAGGGGGATAAATGTGGCCATAAAGTGAGGGATCAGTCTACATATTGATTATAATATAGAATTGATTCCCTACTTTATATTCGCATCATAATAGTACAGAATTTTTTTTATAATCATATCGCCTGAAGCAAGGCATTTTACTGCCACTCTTGTGCAAGGGTTACATAGGAGGAAAGTTATGAGAAAGTGTGACAGGTCATAGGGGGTGTCAGGAAGAGGGTAAGGGAAGGATAAATGTGGCCATAAAGTGAGGGATTAGTTTATATATTGATTGTAATGTAGAATTGATCCCCTACTTTAATTCACAACATAATAGTACATAATTTTTTTTATAATCATATTGCCCCAAGCAAGGCATTTTATTGCTACTGTTTTGTAAGGGTTACATAGGTGGAAGTCTAAGGCTATATCTTGTTGAATACACCGGTTCTCATCCGATCACCGAAGTTAAGCAACATTGAGCCTGGTCAGTACTTAGATGGGTGACTGTTTGGGAATACCAGATGCTGTAAACGTAAGGACCAAGAATGGTCCACCGGTCCTCCAGGTTTGGGGGTTGGACGCAGGGCTAACAACCCTGCCCCATAAAAAAACAGTTTGTTACGGAAACAGTAACAAAAAGTTACTGCCCTACACACTATTAGGTGTATAAGGGTGAGATACATAGGAGGAAAGTTATGAGAAAGAGTGACAGGTTATAGGAGGTGTCAGGAAGTGGGTAAGAGAAGGATGAGAATACTGATGAGAGTGGAGTGGACAGAGAAAGGAGCATGAGAGAGAGGATGAAGGTTAGAGAGATAGGAGATGAAATTAAAATTAAATTCTTGGAGATTATAGCTGTCTGGAAAGCAAGTAAATGGAAGGGAAATCCACAGACGGGAAGTTGAAGCCACAAAATTGTTGGATATATTTTAAGTGTTCAAAATATTTCGATTTTAGCATTACTGGTTGATATACCGCTAAACAAAATCAACCAAGAATTACAAATTTGTATTTACTATATTTTAGACAATAAATTGTTTTATATTTTTAAAAAGACACTGATCACTTTTAATTGCATAATTTAACAGAAACAGCAAGTTAAGTGTTTACTCTTTTTGTTATTTTATTCCAAATTTGTATTTTGTTCAAAATTAGGTCACTTTTTACGATTGTGTTTTTGACCCACCGCATTCATTTTTTACTGTCTACTTATATTTTATATTTTTAAGTAAAATTCTACAGACTTTGATGTACAAAAACGTTTTCAACGAAATCTTAAATTGGGTTTTCATTAGATAAATTTTTGTTCATTAATGCTTTTTGAAGTGATCAGCAAAAATATAATAGTCTGTCACCCGAATATGACATTTTCCAGTGATCATATTTATAAAGAAAAACAAACAAATCACTAAGACCACACACATTTTACATAGATAAAGCTTTTTGTAATGTTTTTTTTTTAATCATATCACACCGAGCAAGGCGGTAAGGTCACTGGTGCGCAGGGAGCTACGCAAGAGTGAATAGATTGGAAAAGAGAAAGCCGGAAACCACATCCTAAACAGGGAACAAGGGATGAGTCTCTACACCTGCTCAATAGACGTGGGTGGAGTGTGGATCGGGCGATAGTTCAGTCTATCTACTCCAATTGAAAAAAAAAATTTAAATATAAAAGTGAAAAGATTGGAATGTGTGATCTGTACTTGTGAGAACAATATTTTGCATTTCTTTAAGGCATGGGCTATCCTTCAGTGCGTATATCAAGTCCTGCGCACGACGGTAAACTCCACCAGGCTGTAAGGCCTCTAATTAGGGGGTTGTGAGGAGCATGGAAACACCTCTTAATTGCTGTTGTTCCCAGATCAACCCTGATCCGGAGTGGTGGCACCTGTCAGGGCCCTAGGTATGGGCAAATAGTTAAACCCCAAACTAGGCTCAAAATACTGTGAAAATATACATAAAAATAAACTTTTATAGAAAAATATATATAAAAATAAACTTTTATAGAAATATATACATAAAAATAAACTTTTATAGAAAAATATACATAAAAATAAACGTTTATAGAAATATATACATAGTAATAAACTTTTATAGAAATATATACATAAAAATAGACTTTTATAGAAATATATACATAAAAATAAACTTTTATAGAAATATATACATAAAAATAAACTTTTATAGAAATATATACATAAAAATAACGTTTATAGAAATATATACATAAAAATAAACTTTTATAGAAATATATACATAAAAATAGACTTTTATAGAAATATATACATAAAAATAAACTTTTATAGAAATATATACATAAAAATAGACTTTTATAGAAATATATACATAAAAATAAACTTTTATAGAAATATATACATAAAAATAAACGTTTTTAGAAAAATATATATTTTTGAAGGAAAAATATTACCAACAATATATTTTTGAAGAAAAAATTATTACCTTAACACATTTTTGAAGGAAAAAAATATTCTCAGCAAAACATTTTTGAATACAAAACTAGAACACATTTTCAGTTTTCTAAAATAGAAAAGAATATCAAAAATACCTTAAAACCCCTACTTTTTTGGCATTAAATAACCTACAGAAGTTTATATGCCTTTAAACAAAACTCAAACTCAAATCTTCAGTGTGTATATCGGAATCTTTTTCAATCAATCCAATCAATTATTATTATTATTGTTGTTTTTCATCATATTTCGATTTCTGCTATGGTCGCACTAACAACCAAGTCTGCGGGAAGACAAGTCAGGTTGTGGCGTGTTGTTATGGCTCCATTTCATGTTTTTTCTATCTTCCCCATCATCTCTAGCGTTACATAGACAAAGTTCTCCTTAGTGTGTGGGCTGTACTTAATAAGACAATTTTTTGTATATCTCTTAAGCTGGGTCTCCCAGGGATTCTTTCAATGTGTTGTTTTGTTCCATTTTTTATTATTCCAAGTACATCTAATATCACTGGCACAACTCTTGTTTTCAATTTCCACATTTTTTCTATTTCAATTTCCAGGTCTTTATATTTTGACAGTTTTTCAAATTCCTTGGTTGCTATGTTACAATCCGCTGGACAAGCCATATCAATTAATAGACAAGTTTTCTCTTTCTGGTTTTTAACAATAATGTCTGGCCTGTTTGCTTCAATTTTTCTGTCTGTGTAGATGGTGTAAATCCTATAGAATTATTATTATTTTTATTATTATTATCTCGAGACCGTTGCATTCTGAGTATCAATACAATTTGTACCTGAATTAAACATAATTATGGTAATCGTAGTAAGTGTTCTAACAGAAGATGGAAAGTGCGACACGGAGATCCGAAGGCAAATTGGCATGGCAAAGGACACGTTCCAGAAGATGAGCAAAATACTAACACACAGGAAAATCTCAAGAGAAACGAAGAAAAGAGTGATGGACTGCTACGTGATGTCAGTTCTTCAATACGGCAGTGAATGCTGGACAATATAATCGAAAATGAGGACAAAACTGGAGGCGGCCGAAATGTGGTTCTACAGAAGGATGCTACGGATATCGTGGACTGAGCATGCAAGCAACGAAGAGGTGTTGGAAAGAATGGCAACAAAAAGGAAATTGATGCTGAGCATCAGGAAGTGACAACTGAAGTTCCTGGGACATGCAATGAGGAAAGAGAGCCTGGAGAACCTGATACTGACTGGTCAGATAGATGGAAGGAGAGACAGAGGAAGGCAGCGGATAGTCTGATCAGGTGGATGACGGAACGGGGGTTGCCAGGAGCAACAGGCTCAAACATACTAAGAGCCTCAAGGGATAGGGAGACGTGGAGAACCATGATCGCCTACGTCCTGAAGGGACAGGGCACATAGAAGAAGAAGAAGAAGAAGAAGAAGAAGAAGAAGAAGTAACTTTCGTGTTTTTGCGGTGATGCGGTTATAGTACCTTTATTTGCGCGACTCACAACAACGTCTGCCGAGGCTGCTACTTTAAGTTAGATACAGCTACTATCGACAGTGTGACATTGTCGAGCTCTCAATAATAAGATATCGATTAGGAAACGGTTAGATCCAGGAAAGATCGATACGATGATTGAATGATGGACTGATCATCTGTTGTTTTTGTTGACAGATAGAAAATGAAACAGATTAGGGAATCGAACAATCGGATTAGGGAAGGGGCGATATACGATATGAAAGAAAAAATACACACGCTTCACATATCTATAGAATACTAGCAGTATAGCCCAGCGTTGCTCGGATGTAATGAAAGCTTTAAAACTAATCCATGGTCCTGGAGCTCAGACTAAAGAATATTTAAAATAATAAAATAATTGCGACAATTTATCAATCGCACCTAATATATATATATATATATATATATATATATATATATATATATACTAGCAGTATAGCCCAGCGTTGCTCGGATGTAATGAAAGCTTAAAAACTAATCCATGGTAGTGGAGCTCAGACTATTTGGACGTTGGCACGAAAGACTAAAAAGCAATAGTTGTTTCCAGTTAAAGTGAAACCGTAGAATGAAAGAAAAATGAATGGATGTAAGTCAAATTTTGATTTCCTGGTATCGATATCAAATAAGTCTTTTTCGTCGTAAACCGAATTTTGAAGGCTAAATAAGTCCTCCGAGTAAATGATATCATGGCTGAGACTAAGAACTACAATTATACCTACTTAGAGCCAAACCCAACGCAAAAACTAAAATAAAAGGGCTGAAAAAATACAGACATACATGCGGATAAACAGACACACACACAAACATCTTGCCTTATATATATAGATATTATCGATTTTCTGCACTATTCTACCTTGAAACTTCTGAATATCGTTTCTTTTGTCTTTGTCTATGAGTGTATGAAATTTGATTACAATCGGACCACTCCTATAACCCGATTTTTTCGATTATCGATTTTCGATATTTATCGAGTGATACCTCGACACAAAACCTAGCTAAGAACACTCGCAGACGCTCATAGTACAACTGTGTAAATTTTCAAGAAAATCGGTTCAGCCGTTTCGGAGTCTATAGGTAACACACACACACACACACACACACACACACACACACACACACACACACACACACACAGGAGACAAATTTCCATTTATAAATCCGTTCAGATATATTGCCCATAGACAAGAAATAAATGTTTTTTTAACATATATACACATACCCATACACATACACACACAAGCCCAAACTCACATAATACACTCATCTACATACATAAAACCATACAAGAGGCGCTGAAAAGTTTTCAGCCCGACTAAGCTACTAAGAATGTTTAGTTATTTTAATCATAATCGAGGAAGTGGATTTGGCCGAGAAACTTTCAGCACCTCTTCGTAAACAACATCACTGACAAACACCGACGAATACACGTTACTATTGTGACATATTGACAAAAATATTGACATATTGACAAAATATCTAAAAAGGTAGGTTGGCACATTTATTTTTTATAAAATTTGTTTGATAATTTTTAGTATCAAACCCCCGTTACGCGCGAATGTAATCTCCATGAAAATCAGAATAGGGACAAATGAGTGAACATTTTTTTTATCAGTTCACCCCAAGCAAGGTGATAATGCCACTAAGACACAAATGCCTACTGGGATTGAAAGAAAGTGAAAAAACATTAGAAGAGACCGGAAACCCAATCCTAAATAGGCAACAAGGTATACACCTCTACACTTGTTCGGATGACCGGGGCGAAATGTGAAGTGGGCTATAGGCGAACCTATCTACAACTGTTCAAGGAAATAAATAAATAGATAGAAAATAAATCCAGACCCAGACCTAGATCCAGATAACCCGTGACTCTAATGAGTCGTAGTGGGGTACCACATGTAATGCAGTCGCAGTAGAAAGGGTGTTTCTTTGGGCACAACAGCCTGACAGAGCCCAACCCTCTCCAGGTTAGTTTGGATTTAGAGTTTTCCTTCTACTTGATTGGTTGCCCCCCCCCCCCACCAGTCTATAGAACCCAGTCTGTCCTGCTATATATATTTAGAAAAAGTGAATGTTTTCTTACATTTCTTGCGAAAAATCACTAAGAATTAATGGCCATGTGCCTTTGGTGTCATTAAATTCAGACCCAGATCCAGATATCCAATGACTCATTAAAGCCGTAGGGGGGCATCACATAAGGGGGGCTTCACATAAGGGGGGCATCACATAAGGAGTGGTGTTTTTTGGGCAGAACAGCTTGACAGAGCCTAACCCTCTCCAGGCTAGTTTGAATTCAGAGTTTTTTTTTCTTCTCCCAGGTTGATTAACCCGAGAGCCAAGGCTATCTCTCCGGCTAAGGGGAGAAGAGATGTATTCATACCTTTCCCTTTCATGTAATGGCTTCGATTGAAATTTGAACTCGGCTCTCTGATTCCTCAGTCAGAGCCGCTATTCATTATTTCACCTTGCTTCCAAGTTTATATACAGAAGTCATAAAAATGACTTCAAAGGGACTAACTTTTGACTCTTTTCCTATTATCCAAGGTTTTTTGTCAGAGGAGAAATTACCCATTATAACACAGTTTGATCTTCAATCAAATTGTGTTTGTATATACGACATATTTTAATTCAATGACAGAACAAAAATGAGCCTTTGGTGTCATTAAATCCAGACCCAGACCCAGACCCAGACCCAGACGCAGATACCCCATGATTCATTAAAGTCGTAGGGGTACCACATGTATTGCAGTTGCAGTAGGAGTGATGTTTCTTTGGGCACGGCAGCTTGACGGAGCCTAACTCTCTCCAGGCTGGTTTGAATTCAGAGTTTTCTTTCTCCTAGACCGGTTGCTACCCAAATAGAGTAAATTAAGTTTATATTTCTTCGGTGACTCATTAGAGCCGTAGGGGCCCACATATATTGCAGCTGCTGTAGGAGTTGGGTTTCTTTGTGAACGACAGCCTCATGGAGCTGAACCCTTTCTAGGCTGGTTTGAATTCAGAATTTTTCTTCTCCTAGATCGATTACCATCCAAGGCTACATAACCTTGTCTGTCCTACTATTTAAACATATTTAGGAGGAGAAGAGATTGTAAGTTCGTAAGCAAATTCAATGGATTCGACTGGGATTCGAACGTGGCTCTCCGATTTCGCAATCTGCTATCCATAGCTCCAACGTGACATTTTACTAATATGTTTTATTAAGCATATACACATGTATTATTTTATTACAACTTTTACTTAATTTTATGTTAATATTCATAATATTAAAAAAAGCATCTTTTTATTCTGTCTTCAGAAGCTTCTTTTTATTCTGTCTTCAGAAGCTAATATATGGAAAAGTTAGGAATATATATTTGGAAAAAGTGAATGTTTTATTAAATTTCTTTCGAAAAATCACTAAGAATTGGTGACCATGGGCCTTTGGTGTCATTAAATCCAGACCCAGATCCAGACATCCCGTGACTCTAATGAGTTGTTGGGGGTATCACATGTACTGCAGTCGCAGTAGAAGTGGTGTTTCTTTTTGGTGGGGGGCACGACAGCCTGACAGAACCAACCCTCTCCAGGCTGGTTTTGAAATCAGAGTTTTTTTTTCTCTTAGGCACCCAAAACTATATAACCCATTTTGATCTGCTATTTACTCATAGCTAGAGGGAGGAGAGATGGATTCATACCTTTCCCAAGTAAATGTGATGGATTCGACTGGAATTCGAACTTGGCTCTCTAATTTCTCCAAAAAATAAATATTAAATAAAATTTCAGAATTTAAGCGGAGGCGTTAGATTTATAGAATTGTAGACTTTAGAAGGAAACGGAAACCCAATCCTAAACAGGAACCAAAGGATCAACATGTACATCTATTCAGATGATCGAAGAGGAGTCTGAACCGGGCAGTAGGCGAACCTGATTGAAGGAAATAAATAAATAAATAAATAAAAGATAGTATATAAAATTCTAGAGTTTAAGCGGAGGAGTTAGAAGTATGGAGTTGAAGTAGACTTTAGAAGGAACCAGAAACCAAATCCTAAACAGACAACAAGAGATAAACATCTTCTTCTTCTATGTGCCCTGTCCCTTCAGGACGTAGGCGATCATGGCTTTCCACGTCTCCCTATCCCTGGTGGCTCTTAGCACGCCTTCTGTTACACCATGCAACCCTCGTTCCATCATTGGGTTCTTCAACCCTCGTTCCTGATTGGGTCCTTCAAATATGTTATCCGCTACCTTCCTTTGTCTCTTTTCCCCTGTATCTGGCCTGTTAGTATCAGGTTCTCCAATCCCTCTTTCCTCATTGCTTGTTTCAGGAACTTCAGCTGTCTCTTCTTGATACTCAGTATTAATTTTCTTTTCGATTCCATCATTTCCAAAACCTCATCATTGCTCACATGCTCGATCCAATGATATTCGCAGCATCCTTTTGTAAAACCACATTTCAGTTGATTTAAGTTTTTCCTACATTTTTAGTGATATTGTCCAGAATTCACTGTCATATTGAAGGACGTACTGCACGTAGCAATCTAGTAATCTCTTCTTTGTTTCTAGCGAAATTGTCCTGTTTCTTAATACTTTACTCAACTTCTGGAATGCTTCCTTCGCCATGCCAATTCGCCTTCGGATCTCTGTGTCGCACTTTCCGTCTTCTGTTATAACATTTCCCAGGTATTTAAATTTTTGTACCTGCTTGATTCCAGTATCCCTGACCTGTATTTGGCATAGTGTGAAATAGACGCCTTTTAGTTTTATTTCTCAGTTTCAATGTTATATTGATATTAAGCATTTTAATTACAAAGACTGCCTTAAGCATTATCTTACAGAAATACACTGGTCGAATGCCTTTCTTTTCGTATTTTACAATCTTAGAAATTGTTAAAACTTGTTAATGCTATAGTGATATGCATATATATATATATATATATATATATATATATATATATATATATATATATATAAAAAACCGAAAAACATTTACAAAATCTTAAACTTAATCAAGCAAATTTGCGATTGATTTCCTGTCGTTATGTGAAGCTTCAGCGATGCACTCTTTCAATGGGTCCATCTCACCGGAAACCGAATCTTTTCTATTGGAAACAATAAGCCTATCAATTATCCAATAAAATACATAAAATTAACAAGTGTCAAGCTACTTTTGAATTCTTGTGTAAAAAAAGAAACAAAATAATCGATAGATTTATGTTTTCCTTTAGAAATATGTTATATTCACACAGACACATCTTCGAATGCGCAAATTACGTAAAAATAATATATAATAATTTTTAATAGAATAAGAAACAATCTATCTATTTATTCTAGTCTGTTAATATCTATCTATCTATCTATCTATCTATCTATCTATCTATCTATCTATCTCAGTCTGTTTCTATCTATCTATCTATCTATCTATCTATCTATCTATCTATCTATCTATCTATCTATTCCAGTCTGTTCATATCTATCTATCTATCTATCTATCTATCTATCTATCTATCTATCTATCTATCTATCTATTCTAGTATATTCATTATCTATCTATTCCAGTCTGTTCATATCTATCTATCTATCTATCTATCTATCTATCTATCTATCTATCTATCTAATTCATATGCATGTTCGTTGAGAATTAATATTTTGTGCCTTTGGAAGCAATTACTGCATCTTCTCTTGCGAGTGATTGTCCATAATTTGTTTGTATAAATAAAAACTTGTGAGCTATATACATGTGCACACTTCCCCGTTGTTGTATTTGCACGCGCATACAGAAAACACGCGGGTGCGCGCACAGGAAAAGCCCGCAGGTGCCCCCCCCATACGCACACACACACACACACACACACACACACACATCCAGTACGTGCCACAGATAGATACATGCATGATATTGACACTTCTTCCTTTACATCGTTAATCCCAGGTTCCCGCACACGCAAAAGGAGATTCGGCATTCTTCTTTACGTCCTGTGTCTCCCCAGGACATAGGCAATCATAGCTCTCCACTATTTCCTGTTCTTTGTAGCTCTTAATAAATTTTCTATTTTCTATTTTTGTTAAACCCTGTTCCGCCATACTTTTGCTCAAGGTCTCTAAATAGGTTATGCGTTGTTTTCCGCTGCCCTGCTGACTCGCAGTCTGTCCTGTGAGTATCACATTTTCCAAGCCTGCTTTCCTCATTATGTGCATCATCAATTTCATCTGCTCTTTCCGGCTGTTAAATATAAGTTGGTCCAAGGTTTTCTCATCATCCTTCTGAAGAACCACATTTCTGTTGCTTCAAATCGCTTCTTTATTTTTCAGGAGATTACCCAACAATCGATGCCATATAGAAAAATAGATATCACGTGATAATTTACTATTCTTTCTTTGCTTCCAACAAAATTTTCCTCTCATTTATGTTACGTGTTAGTGTAACAAAAGAAAAAACAAAAATGATTGAGCAAAATTCAGAGTTAAAATACAAACAAATATTTAATTCACAAAACATTTGATAAAAATACTTACAAATATACAGTTTGGCATTCAAATAGTTTACTACTGCCCGGCGAAGTGTTAAAAGGAGAGGAGGGGAAAGTAAGTTGTCAAGTATTTTTACCCAGTTAAGTAAGCGGGGAAGTTAAGTGCCATACTTTTTGGAAATCCTTAAATGCGTATATAAAGACTAATTATGGGCTTGGTCAATGAAAGAGGCAAAAATATGTATTTACCCAGTTACTTCCATGAGTTTCTCTTTCAGGTTTGAGTTGTTCGGACTTTTCTGTGAGATTCTTTCGGCTGGATATAAATCCTTGAATCTTAACCAGAGTTGGTATGACAGTAAATTCTTTTAACAACTCTTTCAAGTTTTAGTTTGTCGTCGACTTAGAGAGATTCTCTCGGCTGGATATACATCCTTGAATCGAAACCGGTCCTGATGATGTCAGCACATTCTTTTATCAACTGTTTCAAGTTTTAGTTTTTGTCGTCGACTTAGGGAGATTCTTTCCGCTGGGTATACATCCCTGAATCAAAACCGGAGCTGATGAGGTTAACCCATCCTGCTATTAATTAACTGCTCATTGCCCAAAAACCTATTTTTATAGGGGCTAACACCTAATTTTCATATTTCTAAAACCTTTCGAACTCTCTCGACTCTATTGGAACTTTCTACAATCTTCCAAAACGTTCTATTCCTAATTTCCTTATTTTTACGATTACTTTCTGAATTAAAACTTTTTTGTAACAACAAGTAGGACTCAATAGAGTCCTTTATTACAACATTTTAGACAGTATTAGTATTATTTTTATATATAAATGCATCCTCGTAACACTTAATACTTTCAACTTCTGCAGCGTAGAATCATTTCTGTTGGAACGGTCGCTAGATATCCTTGCCCTTTGTGAAATTTAGGTTCTCCCATTGCTGCCCATAAATTCTTGGTTCGCCCTATCTTTTCCTTTGTCAAAAAAATTCAGCAATCACATGCGTGGCCTTGGTGTTTACATCCGGGATAATCTTCTGATCGTTTGGGAATTGTCTCTCCAGGCCCCAGACAAATCTTTCATGTGCTTCTGTCTTTCGTTACTTGACTCTGCTAGCTACCTGTTTTTTCTTTATCGCTCTCCCTCTTCACAGGACTGCAGCGTATAAGACATAATAGCTGGCCGTATAGAAAAGACACTTTCTCTCCATCCATCTGCAACATCTTTGTTTTCACTGTCTTTAACATCCACCACGACACGTGGCTTAAACATTCTAAAATTACTAATCCGGGGGTGGGTCAGGGAAGTGTAGGGGCTTCGGTGATGCTTGTCAAATTGACCTTATGCCAAACACGACCGAAATCCCCACAATTTAAAATATCAGAAGGTTGAATAAATGGTTGGAAGAATAAATGTGTTTTGTTTGTACATTAAAGTAGCATTTATATTGATAGAATACCAAAATTGTAAGAAGAAAAAATAAAATGTTCATAGAGAAAATGCATGCAGTTAATTGTTCAAAGAGAAATGTAAGTCTTTAAATGTTCCACAGAAATTAAGAGTTCATGGTTGATAGTAGCAGAATGCGTGTATGTAAAAAGATTAAAAAGGTTGCTAATAAAAACCTGTGTTCTTTTCCGATTTATGGCCGGAGAAAAAGTGAAAAGGTAAGTCAGGCAATAAAGGAGATTGTACTTATCGAAGTCAGTTGAATTATTATGTTGTTGTTGTTTTCTTTGATGGTGTGTGGTTGAAGATGAAGAAAGGAAAATTAGAAGGAGGGGAAAAAAAGAGTGTGCGACGCGCCCTTACGTCCGGGTTGGCAAATTGAATTTTCTTTAGTCACATTGCGACGAGGTCCTTCAGCTTCGCTCTCATGTCAAACTAACTTGACCGGTCAAGAAACGTGGTTTATGTAGTGAAATTTATCAGGTGACTGGATCGAAACTACATACCCATTTTCTAGGTGTTAAGAAAAATTGACCGGGTTCATAGATTAATTTGCTATCTCCTATCCAATCAAAATCTAGAATTTTAACTTTCACATTGACTTGTGAAATTTACCTTGGTCTGGGCTTTTCAAAATGCTTTTGTCGTTTTGATCCATTTTTGCGGGTGTGTAATTTTACTTTTTCCGTTTGTGTTAATTTTTAGATGATATAGGATTTGTATCCTATAGAAGAAGCTCACTGTCAAGACCACACTATATCTTACGATATATAATTTCCTACTGACTTTTGTGATTGTTGCGGAGTAGTTTTCGCACTGAAGGTTATAATCGCGCTATGTCGGTTGCTAATCGACTTCTTGCACCCAAAATGTTAGGAATTTGGTAATCTTCCATTGTAAGCTGACTCCTTAGTATTCGGTTAACTGCCGACAAATATCAACTGCCTAGTAGTTCTACTGAACTCCAATAGAACTCTAAAGAACTCTCTAGAACTCCTATAAATTTCCCAAGAACTTCTCAAGTTAACTTCCTGTTAACTTTTATTAATATAGGAGGGAGAGCCCATTAACTGAGGAATAGATGTGTTTCACCATAACAGTGACGAGGATTGGAATATCATAAAAAAAAATGATTATATGGACCTATTCTAATGCTCCTTAAAAATGTTGCGGGAAAGAAAATAAAGAACTAAACGATAAGAGCTTGTACTAAAGACAAAATTACAAACATTCAATTAAAATTTATTTCTAAATAAATGTTTTATTTTTATATATTTATTGTGTTTCGTCATCTTGCTCTGAAAATTTTATAAATTACTAAAACAGCAACAATTAAACTAACGTTAATATTTGAGTTGTCTCCCTTGCTTTGTTATTACAGTCTAAATATTCATTCGTGATGACGTCATAAATGATCACTCTGACCTTATTTTCCTGTGGTCTTTTCTATATACTCCCTACCATCCACTCAGTGAACGCCGATGTATATACATATATATGAAGCTCAGAAAGGCTTTAAGTGACATTGTGTGTATGTAAGCTCACAGATTATATATATTTTTACAATGACAGACACATACATACGGATGCAGACGCTAATGCAACCACCGACGCGCGTGCGCGACCACACACACCGACACACGCACGCACACACACCAACGCGCACGCGCGCGCACACACACACACACACACACACACACACACACACACACACACACACACACAATAAAGAACTCTCACAGAAGACATCAAGTTGAATGACTATATCGAATCCATAGCAAAAATCCGCTGCTAAGAAGGTCTGTTCTCTCTGCAGGGCCAGGAAGTTTTTCTCGCCTGAAACAATCCTGCACATATACAAATATACCATCCGCCCGTGCATTGAATACTGCTGCCATATCTGGTCGGGTGTCCCTGCTATCCACCTAGGGGCCCTAAACAAAATCGATCGATCCCGACTTGGCAGCTCAGATGCAATCACTTTCTCACCGGCGCAATGTGGCTTCCCTGTGTCTCTTCTACAAATACTTTCACGGCTTCTGCTCTGATGAACTTAGCTATCTAGTGCCCACTATGTGTGAATTTACTCGAGCCACAAGATAATCAACTAGGTTCCACTCTTTTGCTGTGAAATCAATAAAATGTAAACGCAAATTCTACTCCAGCAGCATTTTCTTCCGTTTATTTGCTTCCCTGAAGGGTACAATCTCCAGGAGTTTAAATGTAAAGTTAATAGTCATCCTATATCTCACTAACTTGCTTCCTCTCTTTCACGTTCCTTTCTCCGTCCACTCCACTCTCATCAGTATTCTCATCCTTCTCTTATCCACTTCCTGACACCCATATAACCTGTCTCTCTTTCTAATAACTTTCCTCCTATGTAACCCCCTGCGCACCAGTGGCAGTAGACTGCCTTGCATGGGGCGATATGATTAAAAAAAAACCCCAAAAAACAAAAAAAAAAAATGATGGCTATATAACGTTGAAATATTGTTCATTGAACGATTACATTACAGAAGTTAAGCAACATGGAGCCTTGTCAGTTCCTAGATGGGTGACCTCTTTTGAATATCAGGTGCTGTAAACTTGGATCTACAAGTGATGCAATAGATAAAGGCTCTGAATTTGAAATCGGAATGCCGAGTTCCAGTTGTGGTCAGGTTCGTTATATTGGCTTAAGCGCAAATATATTTGGGGAAGGCATGAATTCACTTTTTCTCCCCACACTGTATGGATTAATTAGTACGATATATTATTTAAATTATTATATTTAAAAACATTTTTCCAATCTAAAAGTAGATTCTGGCTCTAAATAACTTGCAAAATTCTAATAGACCGTAAAATAAATCAATCATTCAATGAAAAACATAAAATACATATATAAATTCTCTTTTAAATACAGTTTCATTATTTGCTAAGCATATTTTAGCTTGGCACAAAGCAGCAATTATGAAGCACCGGGTGAAGAACCACTAAACGCTGACAGCTCAGCAAAACCAGTTAGTTAACCTTTACTGTTCTTATTTGGGTTAGTATTGAACTCATAAAGCTTGTTAACCGTTACCACCACGTTAAGGCTCCACGGCATTCAGTTTAATTGATGTAAAGGCATAAATATTTAGTGCTATAAACACACATTCGAATAGGTCAGTTATATATATGATTACCTACTCCCTGTTGTAGAGGCTTGCTCAGGCACATTCAACTCTCACAGGGACAATCTGAGCGAATCTTAGTTATAGACAGGTGACAATTTGGCTTTATTTGTTGTTGAAAAGGCCAGTAAACTGCCGGTATGTGTGATTGTACAACCGTTGCTTCCAAGCACCTGTATTATACTACATTCGTATTTCTGCAGGTGCTTGGAAGCAACGGTTGTACAATCACACGCACTCCTTTTCCAACGAAGAAACCAGACAGCTCTATCAAAATATCTCTGGTCATTGAAAGACAATAATCTAATCCCCATAATTAAATGGAATATCATTAAAAAATCCAACACACCCACCAACTACAAAGATTGCTGTCACTTATGCCTGGATGAAAAGATAACTATAGTAAAACACAAAAACTAATTAGATCTGCTGAATCTGAGGAGGGAACTAATTTTTAAATGTTGACACAGGAGCCGGTTTAAACTATGTTAAACTTTTAGCTCCTCATTCATTCCTCTGAAGACTTTACACACATCACACTATTCTACGGAATATATATTGTTTAATTGTAAACCATTGTTATATATGTCGGTGTTTTTTATTTCTATATACGGGTTTTTATATGTCTATGGTATTGATTACATATTTGTTTTTGCTGGTGTTTGAGTGTGTATATATATATATATATATGTGTGTGTGTGTGTGTGTGTTCGTATGGATGTATATGTATATATATATATCTGTCTACGTGTACATATATGGGTATACATATATATGTGTATGCGGGTGTGTATGTACGCATTTACGTGTGTGTGAGTTGTATGTGTACATATATATGTTTTTTACAGTACTAAAGTTATACGGTATTATAACTCTATTGTTGACCGAAAAAATTACCTACATTATGGTATTATTATTATTATTGTATTGTTAACCGAATAATTAGTATAATTTTTTATTATATAATTGGTGTGGTTGTAATATTGATTAAAGCGAACTGATTAACTATTACATCTTAATTGTTTAATTTTCTTATGTTTTTTAAAAAATTCCAATTTCTTATCCTTTCACTAGTAATATGTCAATTTATTTTTAAACTAAATAATTAAGTTTAAACAACTAAATTTAAATAGAATAATTAGGCTTACTTTTAAATTAAAATTTTTAAAATTTCAAACATTTTTAAATTTTGTATTGTATTATATTTGTTTTGTTAATTGTATAATTAGTATAATTTTCTTTATATAGTGAGTATTTTATGATCACAACAGATTAACTATTATCTTTTAAATAAATTTTTATCTTTTTAGACTCCAATTTCTTTCACCGTTAATTTATTTTATTTATTTATTTTTATTTTCTCATTTTCTCCTATCATCTTTTCTTTCTATTTTAAATTTATTCTTCTCTTCTTTCTTCTTCTTCCCTTTTCGTTTACGCTTTAAGATACTTACCCTTTATTTTTAACGCAGACACACACACAGACACACACACACACACTCTCTCTCTCTTTCTCTCTCTCTCTCTCTTTCTCTCTATCTCACCTAACCCACTTTCTTTACGTTTCAAATCTACGGGTCTGCAATCCAACTGTCAGGTTGAATGTATCTTCGAACTTTTGTTGACATCTGTCGCTACGCGTGTCCTCTGATTATATATATATATATATATATATATGAATATGTGTGAGTGTTCGCTGAACTGATGTATTTTTCTTAAATTTTCTCTTTTAAGGGAGCAACCGTTATTTTTATTTTGTTTTTTATGTCTTTGTGAATCACATTCGTGTAAAATCCTTTGTAAAATAAAGACGGAAGCTGATGATGGTTCGCCTGAAATAGGCCTACGCTTCCGATTTACCATGAAATAACGTGTTTGCCATAATTTTTCTTATATTTGCTCTATATGTATTTATATACATATATATCTAGAGCTCTCTTAGAGAGTTATACTACCACTGTATTTACAGGATACTCCTTTGGATTCTTCTATACCCACACTGCATGCTGATATATATATATATATATATATATATATATATATATATATATATATATATATAGTCATTTGCAGACAGATCTGTTTCGCTGTATCACAGCTCACCAGTACAGTTAGACTTCGATTGCTTTTAGCCCAGGATTGAAACCCGACCGAAGTGGCGTCAGTCTGCGGTTCTATCTCTGGGCCATGGGTGCACGGTAGAAGAAGGCAGACATTTTAGCATGTATATTGTCATTATACACGCACAATAGCCAGAGTGATCTAATTCATTAGTGAATGAGCGACGCGTACATGCCAGAGTAGCTACTGTTTTTCAAAGTCTCCCATTCTTCTAGTGTGCTCAGTCAGGGTGTGAGAGCGTATATATATATATATATATATATACGCCTCCATCTGGGTTGCCTTGCATAGAGTCCAACATTGTTAAGGGATCCAAACTGGACGTAGTTGACACTTTTATATACTTAGGCAGTTGTACTTTTATATTTCTCTGAAGATCTGTCTGAAAAAGTTAATTTCGGAACGCTACAACAATTTTGAGCAGAAGAGAACTGAGCATTCTAACAAGAAGCGCTCCATTAGAAATGAAGAAATAGAACCCATCTCAGCGTTATTAAGACGGCAAAAGACTTGCAGTATTTGTTAAAAAGTCATCCTATCGCCGGATGGTTTAGCCAGTCACATGAGATCACACCGAGAGAGGACAGGTGCTAACACGTGTGAATACAACTCTACCAGAAAGAGCTGCGAGTTTTGTGACAAGTTTTGTAAGTCTATTATGGTTTATTTACATATTTCTTTCATGACAGTCACAAAACATGAAGTTCGAACTGTTTATCCACAACTTCAAACACAATACTCAACACCTTATTCAAAAATTGGCAAAATTTAATAAATAAAATTAAACGGACGTATCATGTCGGCTATTTTTAATCAAACTTGTTTGGATAAATATTTACTATCTATCTATCTATCTATCTTATTGTACTTACAGTGGTAAGATAACTCTCTAAGAGAGCTCTAAATATATATGTATATAAATACATATAGACCAAATATAAGAAAAAATTTAGCCAGACACCTTATTTCATGGTAAATCGGAGGTTATTGGCCTATTTCAGGCGGACCATCATCAGCCTCCGTCTTTATTTTACAAAGGATTTTACACGAATGATATTCACAAAGACCTAAAAAAAAAAACGAATAAAAATAAAGGTCACTAACTTAAAAGAGAAAATTTAAGAAAAAATACATCATTACATCAGTTCGGCGAACACACACTGTAATATAACAATCTGGCCCCACCCGAGGAAGGCTGATGCAAGTGAGGGTGTTTCCGGTCGTTGAAAGGAACGGATGTCGTTTGACCTTATTTCCGGCAGCAGCGGAAATGGCTACAGAGGCAAACAGATCAGGTGCCTCTTAGAATTACGTGGGCGTGCGTGGGCGAGGCAAAACCGGAAGAAAAAGTCCCGGTTCTGGAAGATTATAAAAAGACCTCGGCACACGGATTCGCCAGTAGAGGAGCAACAGAGATCGGCCGGTGAAGAGAGACACAACAGATAAGACTACACTCCCGTCAACCCATTAGAAGCGCGCTCTCTCAATTCTCTGTTCCCTATTCTACACGGTCCATCGTCATTAATAAAAATATAACTTCATATTTTTATATATATGCGTGTTTGTTGTTTGTCGATATATAACAACACATATTCATACATAAGCATATATATACGCAACATATAATCAGAGGACACGCGTAGCGGCGGATGTCAACTAAAATCTAAAGATACATTCAGCATGTCAGTCAGACTGCTGACCCGTAGATTTGAAACGTAAAGAAAGTGGGTTAGGTGAGAGAGAGAGAGAGAGAGAGAGAGAGAGAGAGAGAGAGAGAGAGAGAGAGAGTTAAAAAGAAAGGGTAAGTATCTTAAAACGTAAACATATGTATGTATCGTCACTTCATTGTCCGTTTCCAACTTCGTGCCTCTCGTGAACGCTTCAAGAGACCAAACAGGTGAAAGTCTGAAGGGGTAAGGTCTGGGCTGTAAGTGGGGATGAGGGATGCTGAGACAACTCGACCCTTTTCTGTTTTAGTTCTGCAGTGAGCAGCTTTCGTACCCAGCGGCAGCTGACCTTCGAGTAGGCAAGGTCATCATGAACAATTTTGTGTGCTGTCCCAACAGAAAGACTCAAAGTCCTTGCAATGTCATCCATTGCCATCCTTCTGTCAGACTGAATCCATCACCCCAGGAGACCTCACTTCTGTAGGCCTCTCAGACCTGTCTTCATCCTCAACACTGCCCCGTCCTTCTTTAAACAATTTAGCCCACTTGTAGACATTTTTTTTTGCTGAAACATATGGCACCATACACAGTTGGCATTCTCTTATGAATTTCAATTGGTTTGCATCCTTGAGCAAACCAAAACTTGATAACTGACCTCTGTTCCATCCTGGAGCCTGCTTTTGGGTCGGCCATCTTTGTTAAACTCAAAAACTCTCAATCTCTCAAAAAATTTCAATCTGCAAAAAAAAAAAAAAAAAAAAAAAAAAAAATTAAATCCCTTTGAAAAAGAAGTAAAAGAAAAAAGGAAGCTTCTATCTGTATTAGATGTCCTTATACCGTAAAATTCACTTTATTTATTGAACGACCCTCGTATATATATATATATATATATATATATATATATATATATATATATATAAATAACCAAGATTGACCGCTGGTATTAATAAAATAATTTCCGATGCAATATAACAGAGCTATAAGCTTTATATTAATATACATTTTTCCTTACCCGTCGTCCGTCAAAGAGTTTCATGCGAAAACCAGTATTGCATGATTCGTCTTTAAAGAATCTCTGAAGGAGCTTGTTGAAAGTAAAACATGTTAGATTAAAGACACTTTTTTCCTACTTGTTCTTTCAGTCAGTTAAGTGCCATACGTGATACACGCTTGGGCGATCTCGAAAGAGACATGACTGACTGGGTAGAAGATTATCCCGCAGTAGGTTGCCATTGCTTTCTGCGGTAGACTGGTTGCCGACCAAGGCTATAGAACCCAATCTGTCCTGTTATTTAATCCATAACTGGAAGGAATAGACGGATTAATACCTTTCCCAAGGGTATTTGTACTTAAGTGAATGCAATGAATTCAGCTGGAATTCGAACTCGGCTCCCTGATTTCTCGTTCCGAGCCAATATCCAATGCACCACAACGCACATTTTTGTTCTTTACTTATTTTATTCATCTTGTCGGATTCTGATTCATACATATATATATATATATATATATTTCCCCACAGCTAGCACAACTCTGATGCAGTCACCAGGTGCTGATTGAAAACTGACTCTTGCATAATATAAATATTCATATTTATACCGGATCAATATTTTCAATATAATTTATCAAACTTGCCCCACTATCATTGCAATACGGTAGAAATACTAATATTTAAATTATGCAAGGTTTAGTTTCCATTCAGCACCTGATGATTTTATTGTGCATGAAACTCAGAGATGTGCTACCGGTAATGTAAACATGAATATTTATTATTAATATAAATTATAGCTTGTTATTATGCATTAGATACTATTTTATTGACACCAACACTCAATGTGCGATATTTCACATATATATACTACCGGCCATAACTATTAGGCAACCAATTTCAAACTATTTTTTAGTATTTATTGCCAAGTGAATAATTGTAAATGAAAATAGAATGTTTTTTTGTTAATACTGCACAATAACAAGTGCGTCAAATGAATTTATAAATATTTAATTATAACCTATATTGCAGTTTCATCAATGAAAGAATGAAGAAAATTTATGGTGAATCGGATGAGTTATATTTACTTCCTTGCCTTGTAAAATTTTGTAAAGTAATAATAACAAAAGAACCATTCCATTTTCTTTTAGAATTATCCACTTGGCAATAAATACTAAAAATAGTATGAAATATATAATTTCTTTTAAAAAAACTGGTGTGGCCTAATATATATGGCTGTAATATATATATATATATATATATATATATATATATATATATATATATATATGGAGTTATTGTTTTTTTTGTTGCTAATTATTTTCAATTGTCTAATTTGTTGATGTTATGTTAGAATCAAATTCATGAATGAAGGTGTTATATTTTTTCATAACCCAAGTACTTTCAATCTTTTATATGATCATCTTCAGGTTTAATTTACATAGACAGCATCTTGTAACTGCGATAAAATTTGAATTCTGTTGTGATAGGGATTTTTATCAAACAAGCACGAACGAGTCTTTTTGTAGTTATTTTAGAATTTTAAAATTTATCCGTTGTACTTGGGTTAAAAAAAAGCTACGGTGTCCTCCTGAATGAATTTCATTTTAACATCAAGAAATAATTAGACAACAGGAAAGGATCAGTATAAAAATAAGTAGAAACAGTATATCTATATTATTCAATGAAACTTGTTTGAATGACGATATACTGTCTAACCACACACACACACACACACACACACACACACACACACACACACACACACACACACATATGAATTTTATTGTACATTTGTGAGAAATATAAATGTTTTGATTTTGAAGCTTATCCTAATTTTTCGTTCTATTCACTGTATTTTGTTAAAGATCAAAGTGTAGTATCTGTTTGCGAAACGAAACGAAACGTTCCATTAACTTGATTAGGAGGCTGTCGCATAACTTCAGCATATAATGACGAATTGAACAATGTCAATCAAATCCGAATGTGATCTTACCGACATAATGCATTTACTCAAAATACATACACTTCGAAAGATGACTGACGACAAAATGTGCGATGGTG
>JBBBDQ010001830.1:160000-162500 GCA_037127315.1 Ascarosepion bandense
CACTAAGAATTTAAACGCAAAGTCAATTCCTATCTCCTATCCACTTAACTTCAGCCCTTTACACATCACACTGTGTATCTTGTTCTTTTCCTTTCTCTCTACCTTTGCAACTGTCTTCACTCCTGTGTTCACATCCTTCTCTTCCCTTTTCTCTTTCTCCCCTGTAGCTGGTTCATCTTTGTCTTCGCTCTTTTCCTGTTTAAAACTTTAACTCTCCTATGTAGCCCCCTGCACATTAGTGGCGGTACCGCCTTACTTGGGGTGAAATGATTAAAAAACAAACAAACAAACAAACAAACAAACAAACAAAAACCCCTATACTTCTGAGATGACGTAGTATTTACATTGTTCGGAGTCTTGTCTTCATCTTTATTGACATGATTACGACGTTTCGTAAGAGTACATCACGGCCTTTTTCAGGTGCTAGGAATTTTGAACCGAGTCCTCAAGGACACATGGCCCAGTGGATATAGGCGTTGGTTAGTTCCAGTGACTTGACCCAAAGAGTTGTGAGTTCAATACCTGGCTACAGCAGTGGTTAACAAATAACTTAGTTGAGTTAAAGAGAGATAACTACATTACATCCGCAAGTGGCATCGCGCATTGAATGAGAATATACTCCAGTGATCGAAATAAAGGGCTCAGTTAAAAATTCCTAGCACTTGAAGAAGGCCGGAGGGTAAAACGATCGAAACGTCGTAAACATGGCATTAAAGGTAAGGACAGTTCGAACAGTGTAAATAATCTGTTTCTGTTTAAGGAAGTATAAAGTTTCAAAAATGTTTTTTGACTGCATTATATATATCACTATTACGTAGCCCCCCTGCACATCAGTGACGTTACCGCCTTGCTCGGGGTGATACGATTAAAATATATATATATATATATATATATATATATATATATATATATATATTTTTTTTTGTTTTTCTTTAATCCGAAGTGGAAGAGTAGGAAGGTAAATTCCAAGAACCTGATCCTAATCAATATTAAAAATTTTTAACATTAAAAAGTGATGCAGGCAGAGAGCTCAATGTATTAAGAATACAGAGCCAATATAAATTAGAGAAAATTTTCAAAATTCAAAGGTGTCGGATGTACATTTCGACATAGGATCTCTAATAGAGACTCTACATCACGTCAGCGACATTGTTTTTCCAAATGGCGAAGGCCCTGAATTAGAGTGTGGAGAGGGGCTTTTGGTTAACAACGGTCACAAAGTGGAAAAGGACAGAGCTGGTAGTCGCGGGGTTACAGGGTGTTGAAATGGTATATTTAAGAAGGGGAGGAATAGGAGTTCATATTTTATAAAGATAGACAACTAAATGAGTTAAATTACTTTTTAAAGTTAAGATTTTGGGCTGTTTGAAGAGGTGTATTTAGGCGAGAAGGAATGGGTTTCATTCAACGCAAGTAAAAATATTTACAATAAGGCCCTTCAAAAAAGCGGATATAAGAACAAGTTAACATATAATAAACCTACAATAGACTCCGAATCATCCAAATATATATATATATATATATATATATATATATATATATATATATATAGTTACGGTCATATCACGTTGAATACACCGGTTCTTGCTCGATCACCGAAGTTGAGCCTGGTCAGTACTAGATGGGTGACCGTTTGGGAATAGCAGGTGCTGTAAACCATTATTGACAGATGTGCGTTCTGGTGCAGTGGATGTCGGCTCGGTAAAAGAAATCGGTGAGCCGAGTTCGATTTCCAGCCGAACGCTCTGCATTCACTTACGCACTGGTACCCTTGAGAAAGTTATTAATCCATACCTTTCATCCAGTTATGGATTAAATATCTGAGGTCTGCTGTTCATGCGATCCGTGGTAAACTTCTGCACCGATTGTTATCAGCAGTTCCAAAAAAGTGTGGATGGTGCTACACAAGCCTTCACCACTCTAAACAACTCTTTGTGTGGTAGTCTAACTCTTACGTCGAAATCGACGGGATAGTCCATAATATATATATATATATATATATATATATATATATATATATATATATATATAAGCGATTGCATGTTATCTGAAAATATTTTCTATTTTCCACTTCCGCCAAGAGTCCACATCAGCATTAAAGTTCAATTAAGAAATTAGTAGTAGGTTGAATATATATATATATATATATATATATATATATATATATATGTGTGTTTCATTAAAAATGACAGACAAGGTATTATCATTAAATTTATTATATAATTTTTCATGTGTTCGTATATTTTTTCCTTTTCGGAACTAAAATTATTTAAGAAATGTCCAAAGCATTTTTTTTTTTACTTTTAAGCGCTTTCGACTATACTTATGGCATTATCAAGAATTAATTTTGTTTTAATTGTAAATAAAGATGTGGAAAGTTTATGCATATAGTCTTGTCTATGTTCGGATATACCCGACCGAACTGACATCAGTAGACGATTCTAACCTCTAAGCTATGGCTGCTCGGTGAAGGAAGGTAGATTTTAGAGTGTTATATACA
>JBBBDQ010001830.1:165000-205000 GCA_037127315.1 Ascarosepion bandense
ATATATATATATATATTGAATCATATCACCCCGAGGAAGGCGGTAACGCCACTGAAGCGCAGGGGGCTACGTAGGAGTGAAAAGATTGGAAAAGAGAAAGCCGCAAACTACATCCTAAACAAGGAACAAGGGATGAGCCTCTTCACCTGTTCAATAGACGTGGGTGGAGTGTGAACCGGGCGATAGTTTAGTCTATCTACTCCAATTAAATATATATTTGATATTTCAGACCGACCTCGGACTTTCATCAGAAACAAATGATTATATATATACAATAAGGTTCAACATTTAAAAGAGGTTTACGCTGGGAGACAGTATGCTAAGAAGTAGTTTAAGGGCTACCAGAGGTAGAAGGTTGTGGACAGCCATCATCACCCACGTTCTTATATTTTTCTTTATAGTGAAACTCAACCTTCTGTTGATAGGTGGGGAAGATAACGGTTAAACCTAGATTTGAACAAGTTAAGATGGTACTGATCATGGAAACGGAAACTTGGGAGTCGGTTTTACAGAGCAGTGACTCGCAGAAGAAGCTGTTTGAGTGAAACTTACTTCTCACCGATGGAATATAGAGGGAATGTGGGTGGTTTGCTACTATGTGGGCATAGTGGGTCCTAGTCGTGAGGATTTGAATTGGTAGAATCAGAAAATGTAGAATGTCCGAACACTTCTGGTGGAAGTTGCGATAGAGCTGCGAGATACTTTCCACAGAGAATATATATATATATATATATATATATATATATATATATATATATATATATATACTGTTAAATATAAGAGACAATGAATGTCTATTATGTTTAATCATGAGCCTTTCTAAACGTCGTATTTTGTCTTTAATTAAACATAATGTCTATTATGTTTAATCATGATTAAACATAATAGACATTCATTGTCTCTTATATTTAAGAGGATATGTTTAGAAAGTTATTTGCTGCCTCGATACACTATATATATATATGTATATATATGTGTGTGTGTGTGTGTGTGTGTGTGTGTGTGTGTGTGTGTGTGTGTGTGTAAAAGAATAGTAAGTTATAATCTGAGATTAAGGACAGGATGGTATTGTTTCACAGGGCATACATTATGGGAAATTCTCTCTATAAACAAGAAAAATCTTTATAATTTTTTTTAACTATATATATCTGAACTTATTTATAAATGAAACTTTGTCTGTGTGTATGTGTGTGTGTGTGTGTGTGTGTGTGTGTGTGTGTGTGTGTGTATCCGTTACCTATAGACTCCAAAACGGCTGAACCGATTTTCTTGAAAATTTACAAAGTTATACTATAAGCGTCTGCGAGTGTTCTTAGCTAGGTTTTGTGTCGAGGTACCCCCGATAAATATCGAAAATCGATAATCGAAAAAATTGAGTTTTAGAAGGAGTGGTCCGATTTTAATCAAATTTGATACATTCATAGACAAAGACATAAGAAACGATATTCAGAAGTTTCAAGGTTGCAGTTCTTATAATAGTGCAGAAAATTTGATATCGATACCAGGAAATCAAAATTTGACTTACATCCATTCATTTTCTTTCAGTCTCCGTTTTCGTTTTAACTGGAAACAACTATTGTTTTTTAGTCTTTCGTGCCAACGTCCAAAGAGTCTGAATTCCAGGACCATGGATTAGTTTTAAAGCTTTCATTACACCCGAGCAACGCCGGGCTATACTGCTAGTATATATATATATATATATATATATATATATATATATATATATATATATATACACTAGGTGCGATTGGTAAATTGTCGCAATTATTTTATTATTTCAAATAATCTTTAGGCTGAGTCTGAGCTCCAGGTCCATGGATTAGTTTTAAAGCTTTCATTACACCCGAGCAACGCCGGGCTATTCTGCTTGTATATATATATATAATAGAAAAATTGCGATTTTGTAACGTTTTATTTTTCTGACTTAACAGCTACTTAATTGATAAAGTTTATCAAAAAACGAAACACGTTGGCATAAATGGATTTTCTTTTGTACTTTCATTTATTGATTTCGTAAATACATTTGTATATATATATATATATATATATATATATATATATATTATTATTATTAAATGTACATATTATCCTACGTCTACAGAACGACTCGGAGTTGCATGCATCGGTAATCTTATTATAAGGATTTGATGGTTGTAGAGTGCATGAAACCCTCTATAGACGTAGGATAATATGCATACTTAATAATATAACACGTCACTCAGTAAATCCCGGGCCTAACTAATAAAACAACAACTTTTAGACAAAATTCAACCTTATTAATCAGTATAGTCTCCTTCTAAAGTGATTCTCTGATTGCAACGCTTCTCTAACAATTCGATGCCTTTTTTGGAGAACGATTTCTCTTTGGCTTCAAAATACGTCTCAGTTTCCGATATCACTTCTTCATTGGAGCCAAATCTCCTTTCCTGGGTCATTATTTTGAAGTCTAACACTTTTAAACACTTTCTCTGTCTTTTCTACAAATATTTTCACGGCCTCGGCTCTGACGAGCTTTTACAGCTGGTGCTCCAGTCACATAGATTTACTCGTGCTACCAAATTAACATTAGCCCGGTGGATAAAGACGTTGGCTAGTTCCTGTGACTTGACACAAAGAGTTGTGAATTCAATACCAGGCTACAGCAGCGGTGAACAAGTAACTTCCATGGTTAGAGGGAGATAACTCATGACTACCAAAAAGAGACTCTACGCAAAGAGATGGAAATGGTATACCCCAGTGATTGTAATAAATGGTTCGGTTCGGAATTCCTATCACCTGAAGAAGGCCGGAGCCTACAACGGCCAAAACGGAGTACAAATGGCAACAACGATGAGGAAAAATAGTCCGAATAATTTAAATACTGTATCATTTTCGAAAAAAATATATCGTAAAATTTGGCTTTCTAAATGTGAGAGGAGTAAAAAAACAAACAAAAAAAAAAGACAAAATATTTTGTCTCCTTTTATTATCACACTTCATTTTTTAAAAAAATAAATCAAGCCGACGTCGTAAAATTCGATTCCAAAATACTGTCGGGAAACGGTAGGTAAAGGTGATATATTAAAACATTAACGACTTTATCTTTTGATGTTTGGTTGGGGACGAGTGATTTAGGAAAGGCAAACATAGTAACAAATTAAAATGGTTGTTGACAAATCTGTTAGAAAAAAATCCTATTTCAAAATAGTGATTTCTGTTTCAAGTAGTTCTCCCTTTTTCCCTCTGTTTTTATGCTTTCACGGAGTATAAGCTCCCCCCCTCTCTCTTTCTCTCTCTCTCTCTCTCTCTCTCGCTATATATATATCTATATCTATATATCTATATATATATATATATAAGAAAAATTAAGGCAGACACGTTATTTCATGGTAAATCGAAAGTATAAGCCTGTTTCAGGCGAACCATCATCAGCTTCCGTCTTTATTGTACAGAAGATTTTACACGAATGAAATTCACAAAGATCCACCCCCACCGCAAAAAAAAAAAAACGGAATAAAAATAAAGAATGCTCCCTTAAAAGAGAAAATTTAAGAAAAATTTAAATTTTCTCTTTTAAGGGGACGTTTTTTTTTTCTGGGCGGGTCTTTGTGAACTTCATTTGTGTAAAATATTCTGTACAATAAAGATGGAAGCTGATGATGGTTCACCTGAAATAGGCATATACTTCCGATTTACCATGAAATAACGTGTCTGCCTTAATTTTTTCTTATATTTGCTCTCTCTCTCTCTCTCTCTCTCTCTATATATATATATATATATATATATACAAATGTATTTACGAAATCAATAAATGAAAGTATACATATATATTTAGAGCACTCTTAGAGAGTTATCCTACCACTATATTTACAGGATACTCCTTTGGATTCTTCTATATCTACACCACATGCTTATATATATATATATATATATATATATATATATATATATATATATCCTTAAGCAACACAGACTCTGATTGGGTGGTTTAGAGAAGAGTGGAATTAATTGCTGTTGCTTCCAGATCTACTCTGTTTCTTCGTTATTTGTGACCGTTTTCTGGCGATTTTTTCCTTCAGACGCACCATTAATATTCGCTGTTGATGGGTCTTCCTTTCTCAAAAAAATGTCGATGAATAAAACATGTTGCGCATCCCACAATACGGAGGCCAAAACCTTGTCTGCTGATGTTTGCATCATTGGACGTCTTTCACCTGCTGCTGTCCACTCAGCTGACTGCCGATTTGACTTCGGAGTGAAGTCGTGGATCCATGTTTCATTCATTGTCACGTATTTTACGCAAAACAAACTCTTGCTGTGTGGAAACAGTTGCGAACAAGGCTCTGAATCTTCGATGCGTTGTTGTTTTTGATCGATTGTGAGCAAACACGGCAACCACTTTCGCATTGACAAATGTTCATGAAAAATGGTGAATACAATGCCTTCTGGTATGCTTAACTCCTCTTCTATCTCACGTAAGTTCTATTTACTATCAGCCAAAAAAAGTTTGTGGATTATTTTGGTGTTTTCTGACACAACTTCCGATTTTGGGTGATCTGATCGTTCAGCATCAACTGTGTCTGTACGACCGCGTTTGAAGTCAGTATACAACCTTTTAACCGTTGTTTCCGACGGAGTAGAGTCCAAATAACACTTATAAAGCCATTGCTTTGCTTGAACAGTATTTTTATCATCAGAAAGCAATGCTTTATTAACAAACGAAATTCACATTTTTCCATTGTTTTGAAAATTTGTAACAGAAGCTTCACTTAAATAACTGTAATTTGTAAACTAATAATCTGAGTGGACCCAAATTTTATCATGGGCCCTTTGAAGGTTAGTACGTCATATAAATCATATGTGTTTTTTATTAGTGACGCCATCTGTTTGTCAGGCCCGGGATTGTGATGTGTTATACATATTATTTTTTTTTACATCGAGCACTGTTTTATTAACACCAGAAAAATATCTATATATACGTATACATATGAAAATCTTTTATTTTAGAATATTTCGTCGATCAGACAGCGTAAGCAGAAAAAAAACAGGACAAATACACAAATAAATATATTGAAAAATAGCTCTGAAAGTTTTGAAATATGTGATGTCAGTTCTTTAATACGGCATTGAATGCTGGACAATATCATCGAAGATGAGGAAAAATCATGAAGCAGCGAAAATGTGCAGAAGGATGCTGCGGATATCGTGGAGCGAGCATGCAAGCAACGATGAGGTGTTGGAAAGAATGGCAACGAAAAGGAAATTAATAGTGAGCATCAGGAAGAGACAACTGAAGTTCTTGGGACATGCAATGAGGAAGGAGGGCTTGGAGAACCTGATACTGACAGGCCAGATAGAAGGAAAAAGAGACACAGGTAGACAGCGGATAACATATTTGAAGGGCTTGATCAGGTAGATTTCCTGCGTTTATTCTATAACAATTTACTACGATTCCATTTTCAAACAAGCAATGAAATCACAGTTAAGAACAAAAATGTATCCTTTGAATATGTTGTGAATTTCAAAGTGGAATATAACAAAGGCAGTCGCTATTGATAAAAACAAAAGAAGCCATAATGAGGACAAAACATATGAAGTTTTCAACAGTCATGGCTAGATAGATAGATAGATAGATAGATAGATAGATAGATATGAACAGACTGAACAGATCTAGATAGATAGATACATAGATACATAGATATAAACAGACTGAAATAGATTGATAGATAAATAGATAGATAGATAAATAAAGAGAGAAAGAGAGGTCGAGTTTGATAGATTGGCATGAGATAACTAAATATAAACACATATTTACATAGATAGATAGATATATAGAGAGATAGATAGATAGATAAAGAATATAGATAGATAGATAGATAGATAGATAGATAGATAGATAGATAGATAGTGTGGACATATAAAGTCCCCTTGATTGCTGAATGTGACTTTCACATTTGACAAAGCACTCTTCTTTCATGAAAATAGAAAATTTTGAAACACACAACACACATAAAATCGTAATTTCGTTACTGAATTTATTATAGAAAAACTTCGCGGCGTCTCCATTTGCAAACAAGAAATGAAATTACATTTAAAAACAAATACGAAACTTTGGAATGTGCTGAATATGAAACCCCTTAAAGGAAGGCTTATTGAAAAAAACGAGAAGAAAGAATTCGATGACAAGTGATATTCTCAACTTAATGAAGGTGGAGAGGCTATAAATAATGCCAATGAATGGTGCAGAATATACGAAAGCCGAAATAAAAGCATCAATTCAAGCAGTCAAAGAAAGAATGCTTAAATAGTAAATATCCAGGGAGAGAAAAAAAAGGAAAACAATAAATGATCAATACAGAATATATTAAGACGTAAAACATCTTTTTCGATAGGAAGTATAAAATCCGAAGCAGAAATTATTATTAGAGAAAATGACAAGATACTACAACAGTGAAATTAATATGTCGGAGAAATCTTCATTGAAGAATATAGTCATTCGATTTGAGAGAGTGAGGCCAAGGAAGCGTCATCCAATTCTAATTGCAGACAGGAATTTTTGTCTATAGTGGTTAAAGTAGAAAATATTCCTTTTGGAGGCATTCAAATTTACAAGCCATTTCCTACACATTCACACACAAACACACACACATATGCAATACTACAACAGTGTAATTAATATGTCGGAGAAATCTTCATTGAAGAATATAGTCATTCGATTTGAGAGATTGAGGCCAAGGAAGCGTCATTAAAATCTATTTGCAGGCAGGAATTTTTGTCTGTATTGGTTAAAGTAGAAAAGATTCCTTTTGGAGGCATTCAAATTTACAAGCCATTTCCTATACCATTTAATCACAAATTGTATGACCTTTTGAAGGGCAGCAGCCAGGTTTACTTTGAGGTTTGCCCTTGGCAGTCTTTTTATAGAGACGTGCGTAAATGGTGGATTTAATATTTAAGCTTTAAAGCACACACTTCAAGATTTATTTGTTTTATTTATATATTTGATCACTTTAGAGTCAAAAGGCAATGATGAGGTGTTGGAAAGAATGGCAACGAAAAGGAAATTAATACTGAGCATCAGGAAGAGACAACTGAAGTTCCTGGGACAAGCAATGAGGAAGGAGAGCTTGGAGAACCTGATACTGACAGGCCAGATAGAAGGAAAGAGAGACAGAGGAAGGCAGCGGATAACATATTTGCAGGACCTGATCAGGTGGATGACGGAACGGGGGTTGTGAGGTGTAACAGGAGCAAACATAAGAGCCACAAGGGATAGGAAGACGTGGAGAACCATGATCGTCTACGTCCTGAAGGGACACGGCACAAAGAAGAAGAAGAAGAAGAAGAGTTAAAAGATGTCAAGCAACAGATAGGAAGAACATCCCAGATTCATTTTAAAGTCTTTTTAATCTTAGTTCGAATTGCTCTTTGGCAGCTAATGATTCCAAAAGTGAAGCTTTTATGTACCGTGCTCCTTTAAGACAAAGACGATCACAGCCCTTCAACTCTTCCAGTTCCTTATTGCTCTTAATATATATTGTCCTGCTTAGTTATTCAGTTAAGTGCCATACGTGATACACGCATGGGCGATCATGTCTCGAAAGAGACATGACTGACTAGACATAAATTTTCTCGCAGCAGGTTACCTTTATTTTGTGTGTATTATGGGGAAACACACCTATTCCTCAGATAATGGACTCTCCCTCCTATATTAATAAGAATTAACAGGAAGTTAACGAGAGATGTTCATAGAAGTTCTTGGGGAAGTTCTAGGGAGTTCTTTAGAGTTCTATTGGAATTTCAGTAGAACTACTAGGCAGTTGATATTATTCGGCAGTTAGCCGAATACTAAGGAGTCAGCTTTCAGTGGAAGATTACCAAGTTCCTAACATTTTGGGTACGTTAAGTCGATTAGCAACCGACATAGCTCGATTATAACCTTCAGTGCGAAAACTACTCCACAACAGTGTGGCAGGCAGATTGCCAAACAAGGCTATAGAACCCAATCTGTCCTGTTTATTTAACCCATAACTGGAGGGAAGAGATGGATTAATATCTTTCCCAAGGATATTTCACGCGTAACTAAATGCAACTAATTCAACTGGATTTCGAACCCGGTCCTCCGATTTCTCGTTCCGAGCTGATATCCACTGCATCACAACGGAAATCCATTGTTATTTCTCCCAATACCCTGCTCTGCTATCAATTTATTTAAGCCCATCAAGTATGTCCCGCTGTTTACCCCCGTGCCTATTTTCTTCCATCCGCCCTGTGAGTATCAGATTCTCCAAACGCGTCTTCCTCATTGCATGTCCCAGAAACTTTATCAGCCACTTCCTGATGTTAAGAATCAGTTTCCTTTTCGTTCCTATTCTCTCCAAAACCTCATCGTTGCTCGCATGTTCGGTCCATGAAGTTCTCAACATTCTTCAGTAGAACAACGTTTCTGCTTAGAGTCTGTCCTTCATCTTTGAGAAGTTCATCAATCATCCGTAGTCATATATAAGGACAGACATCTAGTAATTTTGAAAAATGTAGGAACTTCTAGAAAAGGTAGCAAAAAAAAAAAAAAACAAAAAAAAAAAAACAAAAAACAAAAAAAAAATGAATATGAATAAAAAAGAGACAAGTGGTATTTAACCGACGAGTTTAATTGTTTGACGGACTACATTGGTTGATTGGTTGGTTGTTTTGTTTTTATGGCAAATCAACCTCATTTATTGTCAACTAAATTTTTATTTATTTATTGCTGGTAATACCTTTTTCTTTCAACAATTTATTGTTGTTTTTATATAAGTTTTTTGTGTCTAGTAATACTTTTTTTATTTTTCGAGTATCAAGATTTATTGGGATTTGTTTTTAAAGACAGGGTCCCCAAGTCCTACCCTTTTATTTAACCCATAACTGGAGGGAAGGGACGGATTAATAACTTTCCCAGGGGTACCAGTGCTTAAGTGAATGCAGGGTATTCAACTGGAATTTGAACTCGGCTCACCGATTTCTCTTTCCGAGCCGATATCCACTGCGCCACAACGCACATCCCTCACTAAACGCTTACAGCACCTGGTATTCCTAAGCGGTCACCCATCTAAGTACTGACCAGGCTCAACGTTGCTTAACTTCGGTGATCGAGCGAGAACCGGTGTATTCAGCGTGATAGGCCGTAAGTCGGACTACATTGCCTTGATAAAGTCTCCCAAAGAGGAGAATGGAAAGAGATACCAAGAGTTGTAAGAAGACAGATTGTTTACGTGTCAGCGAGAGTAACAACACATGATGTGAACACCGAACAGGATAGGTCATAATGAAGCACTGGGGAGCCTTTGTCTATATTTCTGGGGCGAGGTAGTATTTACAGTATTTACATTATTCGGATTATTGTCCTCATCTTTGTTGCCATTTGTACGACATTTCAGCCATATCTTCTTAAGGATACATGGCTCAGTGGATATAGACGTTGGTTAGTTCCTGTGACTTCACCCAAAGAGTTGTGAGTTCAATACCAGGCTACAGCAGTGGTGAACAAGTAACTTACATGGTTAGAGGGAGATAACTCATGACGACCAGAAGAGACACGACTACGCAAAGAATGGAGTTCATATATCGAAGTTACTGTAATAAATGGTTCGGTTCGAAATACCTCGCACCTGAAGAAGGCCGTAGCGCCGAAACGTCGTACAAACAGTAACAAAAATAAGGAAAATAATCCGAATAATGTAAATACTGTAAATGAGAAGACTTTTAACAGAAAACGGATAATTTGACACCAAAATCCGAAGGCGCATTGGAGGAAAGAACGATGTCTTCTAAATTCAAAACAATGTATGACGAAAATCAAAATTCCTATGAAATTTCGGTTAATGAAAATGAATAACACTGTATTACAAGATGCATTTAGACACGCGTTGTTGTTTTGCGCGTGCGCACACACACACACACACACACACACACACACACACACACACACACACACACATATGTAGTAAGCAATATTTAAGATCAAAAGTGAACAGTATAAGGGATAAGACGTGTGTAAATATAAAGTTGGGCACTGAGGTCAACAGCTTATTTTATGCTATTTAAGTTATCGACGGCCAGAATATTGTATTCCAGCATGAAATGAACTACCAACATTCACTGTCGATCCCAGTGTCCACTTGTACACACACACGCACACACACACACATATATATTCACATTCATATATATTTATGTATGTACACACACGCACGTATATATGCATATACATATAACGTACTTTTAAGACCTTATCTTTGCTACCGATTTTAAGTTATATATATATATATATAGATATATATATATATTCACAAACACATGGACACACGTATATATATATATATATATTCCATTTTTAAACGAGTTATGGAAAATATTCAAAAGTTCTACAATATAATAGTATCGAACAATTTTTAATACAAATGTGTACTGGTCTAACCCTATTATGACCAAAAACTAGGTATTAATCAATCAATCAATCAATCAATATATATATATATTGATTTACTAAGCGCCGCTTGGATGTGACACAAGGCCGAAAGTATGGGGCATCTAGTGAGGATCGAACTCACTATTCAGTTGTAACAGGTTCGAGCGAGTCGAGCTTGCTAATCATTACATTAACCATTACAAATTTAATTAAATATTAGAATATAATTAAATTTGTTTTTTAATTAAAAATACATTGCGAGACGGAAATTTCTATGTTTAGAGATATGTAGCTCGTCATTAGACAATGTTAGATCTTTGTCGTGAAAATGATTTTCATTTAAATATAAGAAAGAATACGTTTGTTATTTATAGATATGGAAAGACATAAAACATTATGTGTGTGTTAAATTTAACTAATCAGAAATTCACTTTAAATTTGAAAAATGTTTATATTTTTGAGGGAATACATGATTTCTTCTTTCAATCTTAACGGCAAAAAAGTGTCAGTCGATCAAGAAAATGACTTATTTTTAAGTGATTTATAATAACTGATTTTCCAACTTTTTTCGAATTTTATTATGACCAAAACTAATTAAACGCACACACACACACACACACACACACACACACACACACACACACATATATATATATGAATAAAAAGAGTCAAGAAATATTGTATCGAACCAACTCGTTTCATCCTTTGGAAGACTTTATCAAGACAATGTAGTCCGTCAGAGAACTAAACAACTCAATTAAGTACTTCTTGTCTCTTTTTTATTTATTTTATCTCTTCTGAAGTTACAACCCATCAAAGAATTTGCACACACAGATATATATATATATATATATATATATATATATATATATATATATATATATTATCTTAAATCCAAAAGGATGAGCAAATAGGTAAATTCTAAAAAAACGATCCTATAAATATCTTATTAATATCTAAATTGATCAAGATGGAGGGCTAGATGCAAATAGTATGTTCTATTTACAGAGCCAAATATATAAAAAAATAAAACAAAAATTTCGAAATTGAAATTTGTTGGATGGCCATTTCGGCGAGGAAATTCTCGCTTCATCAGCAACGGTGGAAAAGAGAACTTTTATTAATTCAAATGAGTTACAAGATTTCTATACCGGAAAAAGCCCCCATACCATATCCATACACAGGAAGTTAAAATGGGGTGTGATTAGCAATTTTTTGAATGAAAGGGGGAAAGCAGACAGAGATTCCTGGCTCGATATTAGAAGACTTTATACCTTGTCTGTGAGAGTCAAGAGTTCAATAGTTAAAATTTGTCCGTGTTACAGGGATCGAAGTAGTAGGAGGAACGGAAAGGAAAGAAATGGAAAAGGAGTGGAAAGGGGAAGGTTAACTGAGAAGTAAGCTATAAAAAATCCCCTGAGTAACCAACGAAACGACTGACTTCAATGTTGAAAGGAAGGGTAAAATAATTGTGGAAGGAAGGGAAAGGAACCGATTGAAAACTTTTCAAAACTTTTTTTTGTTTACAGAAATAATATATGGAACAAATATTATAGGAAATTTTAAATATACAAAATTAGCGTTGCATTTGATATATATATATATATATATATATATATATATATATATATTAAATAGGATTAATTCAAGGATGTTGAATGACCATTTCGATATGAAATCCCCACAGAGGATAACACATCACCTCAGCAACAAAAAATCCTTTCTGAAACTGGAGAAAAAAAATCAGTCTATTTTTTCTTTTTAAATAGATTTGCAAAAAAATTAAAATGAAAGAAAAAGAAAAAGAAAAAGATAAAATAAAATAAAGAAGAAAAGAAAAATTGGCATCATCTGGGTTCGCAAAAAAGGAAAGAGAATTGTAACGTAAAAGGAACAGACGGCGTGTTGAATTGATATTAGGTTAAGCAAAATGGAAAAAAGGTGGGAGGTAAGAGAGATAAAGGAAGGGAGGGAAAAAAGAAAAGAAAGAAAATTTTTTTTATATATTACAGACGCTGGACATATTCAGAAACCTAACTTCCCCAAAACGTTGAAGTATTAGAAAAAGGCCTTTTACTTAAAAAGGTATAATTCTTTTTAAAGGGAATAAAAAGATATAGGATTTAAAATAATATATATTTTTAAAAAAATTAGGTCATTTAATTTAAACTAAATAAAGATACCGCTAGGTATAAAAAAAAATTCATTTACAATTATACGTACATATATGTGTACACACACACACACACACACACACACACACACACACACACACACACACACACACACACACACACACAATTCTTCAATTATGAATACATATATACATACATGCACCCACCATAGGAAAAACTAGTAAAAAGTTGTAAGTTTAAAAATGTATTTTTTTGACAGTATTTGTTTATTTCTATTATAATTTTATTTCTATATAATTATTTTTTATTTCTATATAATATTTGATATTTCAGACCGGCCTCGGCCCTTCATCAGAAACAAATGATTTTAAAATTTAAATTAGAAACGTATTTCGCGAGCGCGTTCGTGGAGAGATTGTTTACATCACGTGACGCAGAAAGAGACAGATTTAAAAAAAAATATTTGTAAATGTAAACCTATCTTTAACAATACTTATAAATTTTGTTTTAGAGAAAATCTTTTAATTGTATCTAAAAAATATTTAACTATTGAAATATTTATAAAGATTCAAAACACCTGAGTCCCTATTTAACCCTAGCTTGTGTGTATTTAATTTTATATACTGTTGATATAAACGGAGTTTCATGGCTCTGCAATTTTTTTAAAAGGCCCCTGATGATTGTTGAGGACATGAAACGTGCTGGATATAGGTTAATATGCATACTTTCTTAAAATATACTTAATAGCTCTGTAATATTACTTTGAGCACTATTTTCTTTTATCTCCAATGAAAAAAGAAAAATTACAAGTTGATGTTAAAAATTGCTGTAAAACATTGTTGTTTTATTTAAGATAATACGATTTTTTACGTCTCTAATTTGTATTTAGAGACATTGTATTTATTTTCAATTTCTCTAGTTGAATTGTTCACCTATATTGAATACGATCCATTATTGTAAATAATTCAGTCAGTCAGTTAGGTGCCATACGTGATACACACCTTGGGCGATCATGTCTCGAAAGAGACAGGACTGACTAGGCAGAAGATTATACCATAGTAGGTTGCCATTGCTTTCTACGGTAGACTGGTTGCCATCCAATGCTATAGAACCCATTCTGTCTTATTATTTAACCCGTAACTGGAGGGAAGAGACGGATTATTACCTTTCTCAAGAGTATTTGTGCGTAAGTGAATACCATGAATTCAACTGGAATTCGAATAATTAGGTTATCATAAAATTTGTATTTCATATGAATATTACCTTATGAAAATTGAGATATAATAGACCGGTGGTGAGTATTTATCACCGATTCGGGAGTTTTTTTTTTAATCATTTTGTTGTATACCAATAACAGACAAACACGAGTGTATATAAAAATATATGACTTATATTTTTTATTGACGACGATAGACCGTGTCGCCTAGGAACAAAGAGTGAGAGAGCGCTCTTCCAAGGTTGACAGGGGTGACGATGTGAGTGTAACCTCTCTGCTTACTCGTCTAGTTTCTTCTTCGACTTCTCGAGACTTGTCTGTCTGTCAAGACTAACTTCTGTCGAGGCTGACTGACTTCTTCTTCTTCGACTTCTCTTCTTGTCTACTTCTGGAGACTGTCAAAACTGACTCACTGGCTTCGACTTCTCTTCTACTGTCGACTTCTGGAGACTGACTTATCTGTGTTTTCGCAGTCTTTATATATCTTCCAAAACCGGGGACTCGTTTCTTCCGGTTTTGCCTTGATCACGCGACGCCTACGCGACGCCTACGTAAATTCTCAGAGACCCTGTCTGTTTGCTCTGAGCTATTTCCGCTCTGCCGGAAATAGGGTCAAAATGACATCCGCTGTTTCAATGACCGAAAACACCCACGCTTCATCCCTTCTTCGGGTGGGGCCAGATTATTATATTACAATTTCACCCCAAGCAAGGCATTCCACTGCCACTATTGCGCATGGGGCTACATAGGGGAAGATAAAGAGGAGGAGTGGTTAGGTGTAGGAAATATCAGAAGGAAGGTGATAGATGGGTAAGGATACCGAGGATGAGGGATGAGCAGATGGGAAGAGTGTTTGAAAGAATGGGAGCGAGTTAGTGTGTTAGGAGGTGTCTATAGACCTTACATTTAAACTCCTGGAGATTGTAGCCGTCGGGCAAGCAATCATGTGGAAGGGCGAGAAAAGAAACTGTTGGAGTAGAAGTTGAGGTTGCATTTTATCGGTTTCACTGTAAAAGGGTGGGATCTAGTCGCTAATCTAGTTTCTCGTGCAAATTCGTATCTAAGGGGCAGCAGTGATCCAAGTTCATTGGAGCAGAAGCCGTGAAAATATTTATTGATGAGACACAGGGAAGCCACGTCGCGCCGGTGAGAGAGTGACTGCAGGCGGTCTGCCAAGTTGTATCAGAATCCTGGTGGTGCTGGTGGTGGGTACGAGATCCTTGCAGAAATAGATATCAGTATCACCAATTCCATGATTTGGTTCTTCTAGCGACATTCACAAGGTGTGACTGAGATGTAACTTTTGCCAGAGAAAATTACACATAAGCAAATATTTTTCTATTTACTTAATAATAAATAGAAAAATCAGAATCCATTTTGTTCAGTTATAAATCTCCCATTCGTCCGTACTCTTGCCATATCTGGTCGGGTGCCCCTGCTATTCCTCTTGAGGTTCTCGACAAAATCCAAAGGTCGATCTGCAATATAACCGATCCTGACTTGACAGTTCGTCTTCAGTCATTTTCTCTCCGATCTGATGTGCCTTTTCTCTGTCTTTTCTACAAATATTTTAATATTTGACGATCTTTTTTCCCTGGTGTTTCGATACATGTATTTATTCGTGATACTAGACTGGCATCTAGATTTTAAGCCATTTATTTTAAGCCATTTATTTTGTCCGCAAGGGTAGATTGTTCTAGTTCCACGTGTCATGCCTCTTCTGGACATGTCAGTTTCAGATTATGTTCATCTTGAGATTCTAGACCAAATCCAAAGGTGGATCTGCAATATAATCGATCCTGACTTGGCATCTCGCCTTCAGTCTCTTTCTCACCGACCTGATGTAGCTTCCCCCTGACTTTTCTGCAAATATTTTAGTGGCAACTGCTTTGACGATCTTTTTTCCCTGGTGTCTCGACCACATGTATTTATTTGTGATACTAGACTGGCAGTTAGATCCCACCCTTTTTAAGCTATTTATTTTGTCCACGGAGGTAGATTGCTCTAGTTCCACGTGTCATGCCTCTTCTGGACATGTCAGTTTCAGATTTTGTTCACCTCTGCTCTGGTCAGATATTGAACTTTAGGTCAAGTCATTGGTGGACATATGACCCAGTGGATAAAAGCATTGGCTGAAGTCATCCAGTGACTTGACTCAAAAGAGTTGTGGGCTTAATTTAAATACAAAGGATGTTTCCATCTTTTGTCTTTTTGTAACCTTTTCGTTTATTGTTCTTTCTCACTAAAGTCTCCACGTTCACTTTCATTCCCAGTCACCCACATTGTGTCTTAGTAATATTATCGTCTTGCTTGAGGTGAAGTTATTAAAAAAAATTATTGAAAAACATAAAATCTAGGTTAGAATAATCAAGATACAGTAAATCAAAGAAGTACTCTAGTTTTTGGGAAGGAATTTTTTCGCGTCAGAACCAATTTTAAACAGTTATAAATCTGCTATTCGTCCGTGCATTAAATACTGTTGTCCTATCTGGTCGGATGCTCCAGTTATTTCTCTTGAGGTTCTCGACAAAATCCAAAGGTCGATCTGCAATATAATCGATCGTGACTTGGCATCTCGCCTTCAGTCCTTTTCTCACCGATCTGATGTGGCTTTTCTTTGTCTTTTCTACAAGAATTTTCCCGGCACCTGCTCTGATGAACTTTTTTTACTTGGCTCCCCGACCACATGTATTTACGCGTGCTACTAGATTGGCATTTAGGTCCCACTCTTTTACCGTCAAAATAGTTAAATATAACCGTCTCTTCTACTCTAAAGTTTATTTTCTCTCACTTCCTGTTTTTGGTACTCACTTCTGTTTGCTTGCTTCCGTGATAGCTACAACCTCAAAAGGCTTACAGCCATATCACTTTGAATACACCGGTTCTCGCTCGATCACCGAAGTTAAGCAACGTTGAGCCTGGTCAGTACTTAGATGGGTGACCGCTTGAGAATTGCAGGTGCTGTAAGCGTTTAGTGACGGATGTGCGTTGTGGTGCAGTGGATATCGGCTCGGAAAGAGAAATCGGTGAGCCGTGTTCGAATTCCAGTTGAATACCCTGCATTTACTTAAGCACTGGTACCCTTGGGGAAGGTATTAATCCGTCCCTTCCCTCCAGTTATGGGTTAAATAACAGGGTAGGACTTTAGGACCCTGCCATTAAAAAAACAAAAAACAAATCCCAATCAATCTTGGTACTCGAAAAATAAAAAAGTATTACTAGACACAGAACTTATATAAAAACAACAATAAATTGTTGAAATTAAAAGGTATTACCAGCAATAAATAAATAAAATTTAGTTGGCAATAAATGACTCGCCGGAAAAAAAACAAACAAAAAATACAACCTCGAAAAGTTTAAATGCAGGGTCAATTGCCATCTTTTATTTACTTGATTCTCATCCATCTCTTATCGTTTTTTCGACATCACCTGTATCTTTTTAATCTCTTACTGTAACCCCCACTGCACGCCAGTGGTATTACTGCGTTTCATGGAGTGAAATGATTATAAAAAACAGAAACAAAACTTACTTGATACTGACATCAGCAGACATGTGTATAAATGAAGCAATCTCTTTTTATTTGCTTTTGAATTCTGTGAGTCTTTTTTTAATTCACCAATATGGTGCGTTTATCTTGACACTAGTATTATTTTCGACTTTCTATTCTGCGAAAACGACAAATCCCCGAAGATAATAACGCTTCTGAAGCCTCTAATATCTATTTTAAAGGTATTTTTTTTCTAAATAATAACTTTTGAATAGAACATACACCTATAACTGTGTGTAGGTGTTTGCACTATTTAAGATGCGATATACAAGAAGATTTTTGTATCTGCCTAGTTCCATTTCCACAAATCAAAGTTTGCGTGCGTTTTCCTTCCAGCCTTGACTATATTTAGCTCTGTATGCGTGGGTGGCCTCCCCTTACTCAGACAAGCGCGCACACGCAAACACGCAGACGCAAAAATATATGGCGTTTTTCCAAGCGTGATATTTTAAGTTTTCTTTAGATGTGGCACAAGGCCGAAAGCATAGGACACCCTGTGCGGATCGAACTCACTACTCAGTTTTAATTTTTCTAGTGGTACACGCTTGCTAACAATGATACCACTTCAAGGTGCCCGTTCGCAAAAATATATGGAGATAATGACTTTTTTGAAAATACCCTTAGAAAAGGTATTAATCAGTTTCTTCCCTCCAGTTATGGGTTAAATAACTTGGCAGGTTGTGGTGTGTAAATATAATAGTTGGAATCATGATTAAGGCTTCTACTTGTCATAATGTGGGGGATTGGTTTTCTATTGTTATGAAGTAATATACTGATACCCCACTAATTAATATGTAATAATATCTCTTCTCACTCTAGCTATGAGTCAAATAACAGGACTGATTGAGTTCTAAAGCCTTGGCTGGCAACCAGTCTACCATAGAAAGCAATGGCAACCTATTGCAAGATAATCTATCCAGTCAGTCATGCCTCTTTCGAGACATGATCGCCTAAAGCGTGTATCACGTATGGCACCTAACTGACTGACTGAATATAATAGTTGGAATCATGATTATGGCTTCTAGTAGTCATAAAGTGGGGGATCAGTTATTTGTTGTTATGAAGTAATAAACTGATCCCCCACTAATTACTATGTCATAATATAATACATCTCTTCTCCCTCTAGCTATAAGTCAAATAATAGGACAGGTTAGGTTCTATAGGCTTGGCTGGCAACCAGTCTATTGCAGAAAGCAATGGCAACCTACTGTGGGATAACCTTCTGCCCAGTCATGACTCTTTCGAGACATGATCGCCCAAAGCGTGTATCACGTATGGCACTTAACTGACTGAAAGAAGATAATAGTTGGAAACATAAATAAAGCTTCTACTGGGCATAAAGTGGGGGATCGGTTTTCTATTGTTATGAAGTAATAAACTGATTCCCTACTAATTACTAATTATTAATACAATCCGTCTCTTCTCTATTCAGCTATAGTTTAAATAGCAGAACAGAAAATCTTCTACCCAGTCAGCCAAGTCACTTTCGAGACATGATCACCCAAAGCGTGTATCATGTATGGCACTTAACTGACTGAAACGTAAAAAAGAAAAATGTCAATGACAACAAAGACAAGAGTACTGCACTGTTGCATGATATCTGTCCTCCTCTGTGGTAGCGAATGCTAAACTTGAATCAACAGAATTGTAGTTCTACAGAAGGATGCTGGGTATAACATGTAAGCTACGACGAGGTTTTGGAGTGAATGGAAAAAAAATGAAACTTATGCTTAATATCAGGAAGAGGCAGTTGAAAAATTCTAGGACACGTAATGAGGAAGGAGGGCTTGGAGAATCTGATACTCACTGGACAGATTGAGGAAAAGAAGGACAAAAGAAAACTGAGTAACGTACTTGGTGAGCTTGAGTAAATAAAAAAAAACAGATCGGAGTTTGGAAGAAATAACAGAAAGAAAACTTATTAAGGGCCACAAGTGACAGGATGTTTTATGGGGCATTTCGGCATGTTGTGTTGTGGTGCAGTGGATATCGGCTCGGAACGAGAAATCAGGGAGCCGAGTTGGAATTCCAGTTGAATTCCCTGCATTCACCAACGCGCAAATACCCTTGGGAAATTATTAATCTGTCTTTTCTCTCCAGTTACAGGACAGATTAGGTTTTCTAGCCTTGGTTGGCAACCAGTCTACCGCCGAAAGTAATGGCAACCTAATATAATCTTCTGCCCAGTCAGTCATGTCTCTTTCGAAAAGAATCCTCTCTATTACAATAGCAGAACAGATTGGGTTCTATAGCCTTGGTTAGCAACCAGTCTACCGCAGAAAGTAATAGCAACCTACTATAATCTTTGCTAGTCAGTCATATCTTTTTCGAAAAGAATCCTCTCTATTACAATAGCAGAACAGATTGGGTTCTATAGCCTTGATTGGCAACCAGTCTACCGCAGAAAGTAATAGCAACCTACTGTGGGATAATCTTCTGCCCAGTCAGTCTTTCCCAAGCGTGTATCACGTATGGCACTTAAATGACTGATTATAAAAGAAATGTAAATCAAGAAGAAAATTTCTATAATAATAATTATGATAACAACAAGAGCAGATAACAACTATAAAACTCCGCCAAGGTAATACTGACATCATCTTAGCAAAAGTCAGTTAAGTGCCATACATGATACACGCTTGGGCGATCATGTCTCGAAAGAGACATTATTAACTTGGCTGAAGATTATCCTGCAGTAGATTGCTGTTACTTTCTGCGGTAGACTGGTTGCCAGCCAAGGCTATATAACCCAATCTGTCTTATTATTTAACCCATAAATGGAGGGACGTGACAGATTAATAGCTTTCCCAAGGGTATTTGCGCGTAAGTGAATGCAGGGAATTCCACTGGAATTCGAACGCGACTCCTCGATTCTCGTTCCGAGTGGATATCCACTGCACCACGACGCACATCTTAGCAAGAGATAATTATTAAAATGAGTAAAGCAATCTAGAGCAGTGCTTTTCAAACTATCTGATGAGGCGGACTGGTTGTTTTTTCTTTCAATTTGCCAGGGACCGGCAAGCAAAGCAAGTCAATCCAGCTGAGTAAGAGCGGGGGGACTGTGAACCACGGAATTTTTTTTGAGATATGTTCTATTTCAGGGACATTTTGAGACTATTTGTAATAAACATGAGGACATGATATCTTGTTCATTCTAAGGTCAGTCATCATTGACGTAACAAGTCTTCCCAGTGTGCCATTGACCGGGACCATATTTGTGCTATATTAGTTATGGCCACTGGTTTTGAGGGTATATATTTTTAAAAATCCAGAAAAAATATTTAAAGTTAATATTAATACTTCGTAAGCAATTTGAATTTAATAAAAGGCATTAACATTCTAAAAAATAGACAAACAGTAAAACAAAATATTAATTTTAATTAATTTAAGACGTATTTAAAATATGTGATATGTATATATCATGATATATGAATGGAACAAAGTCTGAAGCGTATTCAGTTCACTGTTTTGTTGTTCATTATATCGCATTCGTTAGTTGGATAGCAATGATTTTTAACATGAGTGAGTAAATGAACAATGTAGCCATAATAATATAAAACTAAAATGAGAATGTAAAAAAACAGTACCCCTCCCCCCCAAAAAAAAACACGAAAACGAGTCAAATATCCCGTCAGTCTCTCGTGGCATAGAGTATTACTATTATTTCTTTCTTTTTTGGAAAATCTCAGCGTACCGGCAGAGGATGGATCGCGTACCAGCGACGGTACGCGTACCCCATTTTGAGAAGCAATGATCTAGAGGATGTAATTTAGAATTTGGTAAGTGAAACGCAAGAAAAATATTAATAAAAAAACCGAAAAAATAACCAAGAAACTTTATAGATCGAACCCAGAATCTAAACAATATGTGCCAGTCACGAAGCCAATCATCCCTGAATGTTTCATCCCAATTCATCCAGAGCATCTTGAGATATTTTGACCACGGACAGACAGACAGACAGACAGACAGACAGACAGATAGACAAACTGGCAAACAGACAAAATGCGACCGAATACAATACCCCCGACTTAAGGTGGAGGTAATAATAATAAGTAAACATGAGAGAATAATCCGGAACCATCTAAAGTCTAGATTCTTGACGAAAGCAGACAAAACTCTTCGGGGGCAAAGAGAAGGTTTCCGGCCGCTTAAATATCTTAATGCAAGCGGCCAATCACTAATGAATGAAGGAAGGCAAAAAATGTAAAATTAGAAAATCATTAGTTCTTTTGGCTTTTGAGCTAGAGTCTAAAAAATTGCGGAATACATTTTGCCAAATTGTAATAAATTGTGCATTAATCCAACGAGAAAGCAAATACTGCAGCTCTTGAGTACGAATTAACCAAAAAGAGAGAAAAGAAACGGGATAAAACAGTAATAAAAAGATGAAAAAATATTGATGTGTTTTAATAATGAAGAACATGTTGTTTATGCCTGAAGTTTGGGTTAATGTGTTAATTTGGAGGTTGCATTAGACTTCACGCTTGTGCCAGTGGGTACGACAATTTACACACACACACACACACACACACACACACATACACACACACACACACACACACACACACATATGCTTAAGCATATATATATGTTTATATATACATATGCTTAAGCATATGTTCATATATATGTGTGTGTTCAAGCATATATATATATATATATATATATATATATATATACATACACTTAATTATGCTTAAACGTATATATATATAAATATAAATATATTATGTTTTTAAGTATACAAGAATTTTTACATATATTTACGTACATGGAAATAAACGTATATATATATACACACACACATATGGCATATATGTATATAGGAAAATTAGCACATATGTGCCTGTTATTGGCATATATGTGTATGTATGTGTATATACGCGTGTATATATATTTATATACATTTTTAAACATATATATATATATATATATATATATATATATATATATATTTGGCTCTGTAAATAAATAATACTATCTACATAGATCCCTCCATCTGGATCATTTTTAATATTAATAAAATTAATATTAATAGCAGATTTTATCTACGTGCTTTTCATTGTTTGGATATATATATATATATATATATATATATATATATATATATATATATATATATGATAATTGGGACACGTGCATAAGGTTATTATTACATATATATATATATGTGTATGTGCGTGTGTCTGTGTATGTGGTGTGTCTGTATGTGTTTATATCTATGCATATATATATGCATGCATATATATGCATGTATTCATGTGTGTTTATATATATATATATATCGCCCATTTCAGTAAAAATGAAATTTGAGCACTCTAGCTATTGGGCGCGTAATATGATATGCGCTAAAAAGACTGCCTTCTTCCACCGAACGCCCCGTGACCCAGGGGTAGAATCGCCGACTGACGCCGATTCGGTCGGGTTTCGAGCCTGGGTGATGTAGCAATCGGAGTCTAACCGTACTGATGAGCTGTGATACAGCGAAACAGATCTGTCTGCGGATGACAATATATATATATATATATATATATTTGGAATTGTTACATATATGCCAATATGTATATACAGATGGTGCATGTATATGCTTATATATATATATATATTTGTATGAAAAGTAGTATATATCTATGCACGTGTGTGTGTGTGATGAAATGATTTTGTACTGGCTGAATGTCCAAAATGCCACGAAACGACTAAGCATCAAATTCTACTTTGAAAGTGTGTAAAAATTCAAGTATTTATTTAGCATACATAAATACGTTCATCTATATATCTACACACACAAACACACACACTTGTATATATATGCACACATTTGTAATATAATTTTTTATGAATATTGTAAAATTAAAAAAAAAGTTAATAGCCTTCCTCCACATGAATAGGAGTTCACTTTTTGAATAATAAGGATTATATGTTACACGAGGTGATGTCATCAGGGTTTTAGAGATACTTAGGTGACGCGTGGGCCCCGAAAAGTCTGAGGAACCACTCGTCTAGAAAAAAGGAAAACTCCGGTGTTCCACTGGCCTCAGTGCTAATCCTAATATCTCGCATTTCTGACATTCTGATCATTGTTGGTGTGCGTCGTTGCAGTGCCATCCAAGTTCCACACGACAATAATCTCATTACTGCTGACTTCCCAACAGCTATTTGATCATGGATAGTGGCTCAGTAGAAGAAATCGGAGGGACAAGTTCGAATACCAATCGAGTACGCTATAATCACTTACGCCCAGATACCATTAAAAAGGCATGAATCGAACCCTTTTTCGCTGAATAGTTAAATAGCATTGTCGACAATGTCTTTAAAGCCATGATTAGCAACCAGTCTAGATGAAGGACAACTCTGACTTTAATATCATAAAAATAGGTTTATCTTGCCAGTCATGGCCATACTCGTCGACAGCGCCAAAACACACACACACACACACACACACACACACACACACACACACACACACACACACACACACACATACACACACACATACACACACATACACACACACACATACACACACATACACACACACACAAACACACACACGCACACACGCACACACACACATACACACACACTCACAAACACACACACATACACACACACATGCGCACGCACGCTTACACACGCACATTCGAGCGAACACACACATATATCTGCTTATTAGTTAGAAAAATACGCCATTGAAACAGAACACATCTTGAAATTCATATTTTTACCATGATTTTTTTTTTTTTTACTTCTCCTTCATTTATAGTTTTTCTCTTTCATTCTTTTTGTCTTTCTTTCATTCACTCTCCCCTATTGTCTTTCCCTTTCCGTTATTCTGGGTTTTTTTTTACTCATTCTCTGTTTTATTCGTTGATGAATAAATAAATGTCAATTTCACTCAGAATATTTAAAAAAAAAACAACGGTTTATAACGGAAATCAGATGAGAATAGTTACATCAAATCACACACTCATAAAACAATTAACAAGAAATTAATTGTTTTATGTATGTGTGACTGAATTCCCTTAAACAGTTTCTTTTAATATTCTGAGTGAAATTAAGATTTATTTATTCACTAGCAGTATAGCCCGGCGTTGCTCGGGTGTAATGAAAGCTTTAAAACTAATCCATGGTCCTGGAGCTCAGAGTCAGCCTAAAGAATATTTGTGTGAAGTTTGGTGAAAATCGGATAAAAATTGTGAATTTGTATAAAGGACATACAGACAGATAAGCAGAGACAAACATCTTGCCTTTTATATATATATATATTATCGATTTTCTGCACTATTGTAAAAACTGCAACCTTGAAACTTCTGAATATCGTTTCTTATGTCTATGTCTATGAGTGCATCAAATTTGATTAAAATCGGACCATTCCTTTTATAACCCGATTTTTTCGATTATCGATTTTCGATATTTATCGGGGGTACATCGAGATAAAAGCAAGCAAAGAAAACTCGCAGACGCTTATAGTACAACTGTGTAAATTTTCAAGAAAATCGGTTCAGCCGTTTCGGAGTCTATAGGTAACACACACACACACACACACACACACACACACACACACACAGACAAAGTTCCATTTATAAATAAGTTTAGATTAACCGTCCGAACGAGGTAATTGTAACATTTCTTTTTACATTGCTGAAATAAATTCTGGATTTATAACCGCTTAATTACGTGTTGAGTTTTCCTCTCAAATTTTCCTTCTCGGTCCAAACCATTTTCTTATTTTACATAAATGATCTGCCATTTATGAGCACCTATTCTTATGATATAACGGTATTGCCAGAATCCCTTCATCCGTGAATTGAACACTGTTGCCCTAATTTGTTCGGATACTCTTGCTATACACCATGAACTACTCGATAAAATCAAAAGAAGGATCTGCAATGCAATAAATCCTGACCTGGCATCTCGACTTTAGTCACTTTCTCACCGACGTGACGTGACTTCCCTTTGCCTCTGTACAAATATTTTCATAGAAATTTCTCTGACGAAAATTTTTTTCTTGGTGCCCGACCACATGAATATAAGCGTGTCACTAAATTGACTCCTAGCCCCCCCCCATTTTACCGTTGAAATAGTTAAATGTAACCATCACTTCTACTAGAACAGTTAATTTTCACGCACTTCCCACCTGTTGAACTCTCTTCCATTTACTTGCTTCCCTGAGAGCTACAATCTCTAAACATTTAAATGCAACGTCAATTGCCATCTTCTATCTTCTTGAATCCCGTTCATCTTTTATCCTTACGTCAATACCCTCTGTACCCAGTCTTTTCTCTTCCCTGATAGCTACAATCTTTAAAAATTTAAATTGCCATCTTCTATCTTCTTGAATGCTATTATCTTTTCAATATCCTCTGCCAGTCCTTTCTTCAGTATCCTCTGCCAGTCAGTCAGTTAAGTACCATAAGTAGACGACGCGTTTTCATTTATTTATTAATTTTTTCGACTGCGCTGGAAGACAGACGAAATACGTACTCAGTCAGTCAGTTAAGTGCCATTCGTGATACACGTTTGGGCGATCATGTCTCAATAGAGACATGACTGACTGGGCAAAAGATTATCCCGCAGTAAGTTGCCATTGCTTTCTGCGTTAAACTGGTTGCCGACCAACGCTATAGAACCCAATCTGTCCTATTATTTAACCCATAACTGGAGGGAAGAGACGATTGCCATCTTCTCTCATCTTAAATGCTGTTAAACTTTTTTGTCCTTTCTTTATTGTCCCCTGTATCAATTTTTTTCTCTCACTATAACTCCCTGCAAACAAGTGGCAGTCTCCCCTTGCTTGGGGTGCAATGATTGAAATAAATATGGGTGTGACCCAGAATCCTTAGGGTAACTAAACATTGGAAGCTGATCTCTTTTCTGAGCGTACAGTGAGCGTAGAAATTCGCTGTTCATATTTAACGCTTCGAAAACCAAAGTAAATCCACCATCGCCGATCGGATGAAGAACTTTTACCATACAATCCATAGCGTATTTTTTAATAAGATTTCTCGAATATTCAGGCCGGTAGATGTAAATGAATAAATATAATGTTTAAAAAATAAATGAAAAAACAGAGCATCTACTCATATGTAAGCATCCATTTAAAATAACGTTTAAAGAAATTAATTAAAAAGATGTGGGGTTTAATCTGCTTCCTAAAGAGTTGTCTTTATTTACATTCGGATACGAAACAGAACACCCCCACACCCACACCCCTACACCCACGGTATATATATATAAGAAAAATTAAGGCAGACACGTTATTTCATGATAAATCGCAAGTGTAGGCCTGTTTCAGGCGAACCATCATCAGCTTCCGTCTCATTCGTGTGAAATCTTTTGTACAATAAAGATGGAAGCTGTTGATGGTTCGCCTGAAATAGGCCTACACTTCCGATTTATCATGAAATAACGTCTCAGCCTTAATTTTTCCTATATTTGCTCTATACGTATTTATATACATATATATTTAGAGCACTCTCAGAGAGTTATCATACCACTGTATGTACAGGATACTTCTTTGGATTCTTCTATATCTACACCGCATTCTTATATATATATATATATATATATATATATATATTCTTTTAAACACGCTGTATTAAACGATAGAGACAACTTAGTCTTGCAGGTTTTCGTTGGTATTTTATCATATTTTCTAATAAGGCTCTTTATTTCCGAATTATATTCATGCAAATATTGTCCATATGTTAACCGAGTACTTTTGAACGTCATCGTTCATCATCAGGGTCAAATTTTACGGTGTTACAATTTTAAACATCAACAACTGTCTTGTAGCAGAATACGTGTTACGATATTTTGAAGAACTAAATAAAAGTTAAGAAAATTTTTAAAATTCAAGGGAAGTAATAATGTGATCACGTGCAAGCGTGAAAAAATGGGATCACGTAAAGACGTGAATTATTCGATAAAGATAGTATGAAATAATCATTTTTTAAGACATTGTGGGGGCCTAATAATTATGTACTGTATATATATATATATATATATATACTACCGGCCATAATTATTAGGTCACCACAGTGTTTTAGAAAAACGATGTATTTCATACTATTTTTTAGTATCTATTGCCAAATGAGCAACTGTAAATGAAACTAGAATGGTTCTTTTGTTAATACTGCACAATAACATGTGCATCAAATGAATTTATAAATATTTAATAATTACCTATATTGCAGTTCCATCAATGAAAGAATGAAGAAAATTTATGGTGATTCGGACGAGTTCATCTTTTCTTCCTTGCCTTGTAAAATTTTGCAAAGTAATAATAACAAAAGAACCATTCTATTTTCATTTAAAATTATCCACTTAAAAATATTATGAAATACATCATTTCTTTTAAAAAACTGGGGTGACCTAATAATTATGGCCGGTAGTGTATTGCGGCCCGTCTGTCAGGATCAACGTATAGTATCTGTTCTCAGATACTCACTTCCTGTCCGCCGGCCAGGTTTGGAAGCAATGTCCACTTAAGATCAGCTTTGTACCGTGTTACCACGTAAGCGGGGGCTGGGTAATCTTTGACCAATGGCTTTAGCATACGCGCACAGGTTCTCCGCGTTAAAAGCCGACCTTGTGTTACAGCTGGTTCCAGTGTGGGAGTAGGGTAAACTTTAGATATTGGGCCTCAGAGTCACAACCGAACTCAATATATGGCCCATGGCTAAAGAAGCAGGTAAAATAATCGGTTCCCTGTATAGAAAGAAAAAGAGACAGAGGAGGGCAGCGGATAACATATTTGAAGGGCCTGATCAGGTGGATGACGGAACAGGGGTTGCGAGGTGTAAAAAGAGAAAACATACTAACAGCCACCAGGGATAGAGAGACGTGGGGAACCATGATCGCCTACGTCCTGAAAGGACAGGGCACATAGAAGAAGAAGTACCACTCTAGTAAGTACTTGATTCCTCATTATATCCTCTAGCTTTATAAGAACCAGATTAGACCAAGAAACGAAGTAATGTTGCCATATTTGGGGAGGAGCTGCCCGGGCCTCACGTTCCAGTCTTGATGGAGTTCAAAAGTTTATCTGTGTCCTTGTTATTTTCTGCAGTCCAACCTCTCTCTCACATGTGGGATGTAGCGAGTCTCTTCCTGCTCTGTCGCTACTATCATGGAGAGTGCTCAGATGACCTGGTTCTACCAGTTCTGACCTTCACGGATTACCCGCCATGCCACTTACATAGTTTCAAATCAACCACATTTCCCCCGTATTTCATCGGCGAGAAGAAAGTTCTACTCAAACAGCTGTTTACCGGGAACCACTGTCCTAGGGAGCAGACTCCCGAGAAGATATTTTCCTGATATGTTTGTATATAAGCCCCACCACACACATACGCAGAGAGAGAGAGAGAGAGAGAGAGAGAGAGAGAGAGAGAGAGAGAGAGAGAGAGAGAAATAATTTATAAATAACAGGGAAAGAGAGAAGTTAGAAAAGAAAGAAAAAGAGGCACACGCGAGAGAATGAAAGAGAGAGAGAGAGAGGCAAAGAGAGAGAGGCAAAGAGAGAGCGAGAGAAAGAGAGTGAGAGAGAATAAACGAACAAAGAGAGAGAGAGAGAGAGGAAGAGGAAAAGCGACTTGAAAAAAGCGAAGTAAAGAAAAAGAAGAGGCAGAGGAAAAGAGAGAGAGGGAAAAGAAGAAAAGCAGCAAAGAGGGAGGGAGAATTACTTGATAAAGAAATGCAGAAAGATACAAGAGAGGGAGAAAATAGTATAAAAGTAAGAAATGAGGGAAACGAGAAGAGAGAAGTAATGAGGTTGAGAGAGAGAAGAAGAAGAAGAAAATGAAGAAGAAATAGAAGAACGGAAAAAAGACGGAAAGACAGAGAGTGAGTGTGTGAGAGAGAGTGTGTAATATATATATATATATATATATATATATATATATATATATAGAGAGAGAGAGAGAGAGAGAGAGAGAGAATAATCGTGAAAGCGACAGATAGTCAAAAGACAATAAAAACATGAAAATAGGGGAGAAAAGAGAAATTTTAAGAATAAATGGTAGAAATAATAGCGAAAGAAAGAAACAAGTAGAGAGAGAAAGAGAAAGAGAGAGAGAGAGGGGAGAGAGGGAGGGAGAGAGAGAATTACTCAGAGACGAAGAGAAAAGCAAGAGACGGATGAGGACATCGAAAGAGAGCGAAGAGTAACGAAGGAGATAGAAAGAAAGAGAGAGTGTGAAGAGATAGATAAAGAGAGAGAGAGAGAGTGGAGAAATAGAGGGAATTACACAGACAAAAATGGAAAAGAGAGATGGATGAGGAGGTAGAAAGAGAGAGAAGGGTAAAGAGGGAGATAGAAATAGAGAGAGAGAGAGAGAGAGAGAGAGAGGGAATTACGCAGAGACGAAGAGAGAAAAGTGAAACGGATGAAGAAGTAGAAAGAGAAAGAAGAGTAAGGAAGGGAGGGAAAGAGAAAGAGAGAAAGAAAGAGAGAGAGAGAGATTACGTACAGACGAAGATAGAAAAGAGAGACGGATGAGGAGGTAGAAAGAGAGAGAAGAGTAACGAGATAGAAATAAAGAGAGAGAGAGAGTGGAAATTACGCAGAGACGAAGAGGGAAAAGTGGGACGGATGAGGAGGTAGAAAGAGAGAGAGAAGCGTAAAGAAGGAGATAGAAATAAAGAGAAGGAGAGGGGGAATTACGCAGAGACGAAGAGGGAAAAGAGAGACGGATGAAGACGTAGAAAGAGAGAGAAGAGCAACGAAGACGATTGCAAGAAAGAGAAAGTGTCAAGATAGATAGATAGATGGATAGATAGATTCAGTATGTGTCTGCGTGTATTTTGTACTCTCCACAACATCATCCAACCGACCGACCGAACACGTACCCCCTCTCGTCCATTCCAATGTGGATTTGTGTGGGTGTCTGCTTGTTTGTGTCTTGATTACAATTCAATCCTATCACTATTTATAACTGAGAGGGAATCGACAATACACAACAAGGTAGCCATCCATGTGTTACCTCTCCGTTCATTTCGAATTTAAGACTGATCCATCACCACCGCGGTCGAAGCGGCATCTCTTTCCGCGACGCTTTCCCATGGACTTCTCCATCGTAGACCGAAGTTCTATATAACCCAACGCCCAACACCCAACACCTACATTCTTCGAGACTACCTTGATAGACACACGCATACAGAGACGCACACGTTACCTATATAAGAATTGTCAAGCGAATGTGTTTCAGGTATGCGCGGGTGTGACTGTGTGTTCGTTTTGACGTTGGGTTCGTTTTCAACAAGTCCCGAGTTGTGAGGTTGCCAGCCAATCAACAGGTAGGTTCGATTAATCAATCGCTTCTGTTTGGTTTGTGAGCTGTTTTGCTTGTGAAATACTTGCATGAAGACGCACACATACAGATATACACATACGTAAACGCACAGACCCCTTCATAATATCTATCTATCTATCTATCTATCTATCTATCTATCTATCTATCTATCTATCTATCTATCTATCTATATACATGCGTGTGGTTGTGTGTGGTTGAGTCGCCGGTTTTTGATTCTGGGTTTACGTTTGATGTAGAAAAAAGAAAGAAAAAAATAATGTAATAAGCAAAATGAAAAAAATAAAGAAAAAAGATAAAGAAAAACAAAAATGACCACGATTGATGCTTTGAAAAATACAAAATACCAGATTTATTGTGCAAAAAAACCTCAAAAAACTTAAAAAACCTAAAAAAAAAAAAAAAACCCAAAAGAAACTACCTGTTGAATCGGACGAAAGCAATATTTCTCTTTTTTGTTATGACGTAAAAACAGGTATACAGTCACGTTTAATTAAGTTAAAATGGTACCAACCAAAATTATATATCTACCTGTTTATGCGTAAAGGTTTTACGACTTTCATTGTTGTTTTTTAATTTTTGCGTCCCTTTATTCATCATATATTCAGGAAATTTCATCTGTATCCCAAAGGCTCCTCACCACCAATGACAAAAAAAAAAAAAAAAAAAAAAAAAAAAAAAAACGAGAAAAAAAAATAATGGTATATTTATTGACACGGAAGACTATGATATATAAATATCTATATTAGAACAATGTTGAGTAATTGAGTGACAAAATGGAAAAAAAATTATGTACGCGTTTCGTCTTTCAAAATGACTTCATCAGATTGAAATAATTCATATTGATGGAATTATATATACATAGTGTGGAAATATAAAACAACCACAAAAAAAAGAAAAAAGAAAAAGAAAAGCAAAACAAAAAACAACAAAACAATAACAGCGATAAAAACAAAAACTGAATGAGATTGGACAAAATATTACGTCTAGACACGTCGGACGACAGAAATTTTTAAATTTAAATTTAAAACACACACATACACACACACACTCACAAACACACACACACACACAAATAAAGAGTGTGTGAAAGAGAGAGTGATATATATATATATATATATATATATATATATATATATATATTTCTATGAACCAGATGAAGTCGTTTCAAAAGTCGAAACACGTTAAAATTATTTTTTGTTCCATTTTGTGATTAATGAATCCTTGCAAAAAGACTAATCGAATCAGGAATTATACAGAATTTTTTTTTAAACAAAATATAAAAAGAAGATAAATCCGTGTGTACTGGTTCTGTAAAATAATGTTGCTTGTAAAATAATTTCTTCTTCCCAATTGCACACCTGTTGTTAAAAAAAAGTATCGGCTCGCATGTAATAAGCAATTATTAGAAATATTGTTTCCTGGAAACACAGGTCTGTGTAGGTTGTCCGTGTCCTTCTTAATGAAAGAGTTAACTTGCCGGTAAGCATTGCGATAAGATGACGAACGCTTTATCAAATGTAAATTTGTCTTTGGGATATTTTGTTGTCACAGTAGAGTGACTTTCTTATACGCTCCCAGAGATGGATTTGGATGAAGAGAGGCCCTAGGCTATTTCACTTGGGAGGCCCCACCAAATCCCTGATTCTCACGAGTAGAGGGAAATGGAAGTGTGTTAAATTAAACAATTTACGTAAAGTCGAGAATGATGATTGCGTTTTTACATTTACTGAAGGGCTATTTACAGTCTACCATGCGTTATGACAGCATGTCTAAGAAAGGCCTATGACAGTCGCAAAAATATTATAAAACTTGACTGGATGCCCCCTCGATTTTGAGGCCCGAATTTTCAGTCTGCTAAGCCGGCGCTGTACGCACTCTTATATTACTGAACACACACACACACACACTATATATATATATATATATATATATATATAGGTAGCATGTTTTCATTCAAACATATTTCGTTGAATAATATAGATATATCATGTCTATTTATTTTTTATAATCCTTTACATTTCTCTAACCAGTTTCTTGATATTAAGATGAAATTCATTAGGGAAGGTACCGTACATTTTTTTTTATTCTCAAGTACTTTCGACCTACCCCATGATCATCCTCAGGAGTGAGTTAGCAAGACAAACCTGTAAATGTGAAGGTGATTAAAAAAACAAAAAAAAAACACACGTAAACAAACTCTGTTATTTTTTAATTTATCTGTTGCGGCTACGAAAATTTTTAAACACACACACACACACACACACACACACACACACACACACACACACACACATATAAATATGTATATTATTATATTGCATTTTTAGTCTGTAATGTTAGAAATCGATTTAAAATTTTGTTGTGCTAGTTATCGTTCGTCATATATCCTCGGATGGCAGTGTCTTTGTTAAGAACACGGTGGGCCGTTTTACTTTATTTGGAAAGTGTAACTAATAATTTGGAAATATTTTAAAAATACTTTGTGGGCTTAATTAAACACGCACGTATTTCACATTTTTGAATAGACCAGTTGGACTGGTGACTCGGCTTTTGCAATTCAGACCAGGGATGCAGTATCTAAAATTCACCGGAACATATTGTGTGGAAATCTTTGTGTGCAAAAGAAAAAGAAAAGAGGTATCCACTGCAATAAATGGACCCCAGGGGTTACTCTAGATAGCCCTCTCTCCAGAATCATACCACTGCTCAGCTGCTCTATAAATATACTCACATGCACGTATATAATAGAGTAAAGTGACGTATCTCAATCTAACATGTTTCACTTTTATTAAAGCTTCTTTAAAGACAGAGAGAAAATGATAAAAAAAAAATTAAATCTCGGTCTTTGAAGAAACTAATAAAAGTGAAACTTGTTATATTGAGATACGTTTCCTATTTTGTTCTTTTTTCTTTATTCTATCATCTTGTCGGATTCTCATCCATATATCCAACTCATATATTATTTCGATAGCAATTATTCTATGTTTCATTAAATATGACGGAGAAAGAATATATAGTGAGTTTTTATTTTTAATTTCATTTAATGATTCTTGAGTCTTTACAAGTTTTTTTTTTTTTTGAGTACTGAATTTTTGGAGAAATTACCCACAATGTTGTTTTCAGTTAATATTTTTATCATTTTCAGCTAGGGGTTAATTTTCTGTAGCAATGGGGTTTAATAATATGTTTTGTTTTCTGCAATGTGTTGTGTGATGAGAAAAAATCAACAGGGAAAAGGAAAAATCTATAGATAAAATCTCACTTGAAAATAGCGATTTTAGCAAATAAATACATGTGGATGTAGGGTAAGTCCAATTGACGAGTCGATCGATTTTCCGTTCACTTTTAATATCGAAAGTCGATGACTTGCTTGAATAAATAGGAAAATGATTTAAACTCTTAGTGTCAAGCTAACCATCAAAGCTTTAATCCCTAAATTTGGCCTGTAATATCCCGGGAGAGTAACATGATCAACTGAAAAATAACACGAGTCGAAATAGGCACCGAGAAAATCCACATTTTCATGAGATGAGTCACGGTAAAAAAGATGACACTGTTTGAATAATTACCTTCCGCTAATCCGTAAAAAAAAAAAAACTTTTAGAATATATATGAAAAACAACACTTGTGTTCAGAACTACTTTTCGTAATAATAATAATAATAATAATAATAATAATAATAATAATAATAATAATCGATATAAAAGAAAATAGAAAAATAAAAAGTAAGGAGAAGTATCTCGAACTTGCCAGCTTGCTGAGGAAGTGGCAGCGGATATGATAACAGTCTTTCCAATCATTATTGGAGCACTGGGAGTACTCCTGGAGTGTCCAGCAAATTGATTCGACAAAATTGAAATTGCAAAAAGAGATGAAACCATCCAGGCGGCAGTATTGCTGAAAATAGATAAATTGCTAGGGAGAGTGTTGGAGAACCGAGAAGGCTTGCTGTCACATGTTTTCCAGTGTTAGTAACCGGTTGCCACCAACGAGGCCACTTGATAATATTCCTTGTCCGTCATTTTCAGCGAACCCCGAATACATACGTGTATATATATATATATATATATATATATATATATATATCCTTCCTGTCACTTTTACTTTTTAATTGCTCTCGCTTTCCTTAAAAAATAAGAAGCAACGTCGTCTCGGTTCATTCTCTTGACTACCAGTTATTAAACTTTACTGCTAGTTATGAAAGTTCTTGCCGCGTGTTTGCTCTTTAGCAGTGCCTTATTATTTTAGTTTTTTGCAATAATTATGTAGTCAAGTAGTGAAGAATATATATATATATATATATATATATATATATATATTATCTATCCTGTCACGTTCAGGGTGGTTGATAACCTGAGAGAAAACAGCTAGTAATACTCCCAAATATTTTGCCGTCAGTTTTGACGGAAGGGTTGCACTCATACATAATAAATAAAAATAAGCATATATATAATAAAAGTAAGTAAGACCCCTGAAGAGTGAAGACATCATAATAATGTCTTCAGGAAATTTCTCAGCCGGTATGAGTAAAAAAACACTCCTCAGTTAAGCGAAAATCTTTTCACCATAATTATATATATATATATATATATATATATATATATATATATATGAAATTATTTGTTTGAACATTATTTTTGATCGATACTCATATCTAACTAGATATCATATTTCTAATTAAACAGTCAGTCAGTTAAGTGCCATACGTGAAACACGCTTGGGCGATCATGTCTCGAAAGAGACATGACTGACTGGCCAGAAGATTATCCCGCAGTAGGTTGCCATTGCTTTCTGCGGTAGACTGGTTAACAGCCAAGGCTATAGAACCCAATCTGTCCTGTTATTTAACCCATAACTGGAAGGAAGAGGCGGATTAATACCTTTCCCAAGGGTATTTGCGCGTAAGTGAATGCAAGGAATTCACCTGGAATTCGAACTCGGTTCCCCGATTTCTCCTTCCTAGCCGATATCCACTGGACCACAACGCACATCCTGAAATTGTCTGAAGCTACCGGCCTGATTATTGACGATAAATTTTTGTTATGAAAATGTGTGTCATTCGGCAGGATTCGAACCTGCGTCCCCTATCCACATGTTTATAACTAATTTCGTTAATCTTCGTTATATATATATATATATATATATATATATATATATATATATATATATATCATTGGATGCTGCTATTGCTGAAATTGTTTTCTTGTTGAAAATAGAATACTGTAAAGAGTGCTGGGTGGGGGGAATGAGCGGACCTGCTGTCTCTTGATCCCCGTTACTACTGATGTGTTTGCTCAACGAGTAAACAACACCAACAAGATTGACAACAATAATAATAATCATGACATCATAAGCATTTAAAAGTCTGCTCGAAAAGAAGGCGGAATTATCCCGGGGACATGTTGTCACTTTGTTCCTAGTTATATCTGGTGGTTTCACCCCCTCCACCCTAATAATGCCCTAGTAAACACGTTTCCTCGTACGTTATAGTCATGCCATCGGCAAAGACGGAAGCTTATAATTTGCAACATGAAAATATTTTTTTTAAAAGTACGATTAGCGGGCATTCTTCTGATCTATAGGGATATATAACACAAAAAACAAACACTATTATCAAGGCTACTATTCCAGGCGAAACAGACCCCATGATATTGTAAAAAAAAAAATTAATCCCAATTATGACACATATATGACTGACATTACTCATTACATAGAGATAATTTTTCTTTTTTACGAAATTTTACGAAATTCTTCATGATATAGATTAACTCCGACACATTTTTAATGTTCAATTGTTTATATATGTCAGAGTTAATTCATTTCGTAAAATTTTGTATATATATAAATTATTTATAATAAATATATAAAAAAATTTAGATGCAGTTTTAAAAACAATATCCATATTAGAAGTTCCATTTTCTGTCTACGAGCAATTATTTACCTTGAGGGTATTACGTTCGTATGCTTGTAAAATAAAATCTGTTATCAAATATATAGATCAATAAAATCTCAGGTTTATCGAACCGCATTTTAATACGGATCTCGTCTTCTATATTTTTTTGTAACTTAGAGTCCGATATTTGGTTTACATAGCCATCCATCCGCTATTATCAGAAATTTATCTGGGGGAATATCCTTTCCTGGAACAGTCCGTCTTACATACCTGGAACATACGTACTACAAACAAGACATAAATAATTAATTAATATAGGTAAGCTTATTTGATATCCAGGTATATACCAGTCGTAAATTTATCAGTACATAAAACAAATAAAACACTATCAAGTGGAATTTGTACTTAAAAGGATTAAACAATTAACTGATTCTTTTGAAAACGAAAAGGCATTCCCCCACTACAACCCTCCACCAAAAAAAAAAAAAAAAAAAAAAAAAGAAATGAATTGTGATGACAAATAGATTAAGTATGGGTCATCGGGGTTATCATTGTAATTGTAACTGACGGACTAGTCGATTATATAAATATGAGACAATAATTGCAAAACAGAGTAGAAATAACACGCACACATGCATACGTATACATAGACACATACATTCTCTCTTGTTATTTCTTACACGCACACATTTATAATCGTGCGCGTGTGCGCACACGCACCTTTCGATTTGAAGAGACGGAATGCAGAGAACGATAAACAGACTGATTTAGACGAAGAACAACGGGGAGATGGCTTCGTCGTAAGACTGACGAAACAATGTCGATATAAATAGTAAATAAAATAAAGAGAATTTCAGTTTCTTTCTTTCTATTCATCTATCAGTAGTTTTCTTTTCTTTTATCTATCTATCTATCTATCTATCTATCTATCTATCTATCTATCTATCTATCTATCTATACCGGTCTTGTAATTATCTATCTTTTTATCGATGGCACCTCGGCGTGATGTAATGGTTAGCAAGCTTGTCTCGCTAGAACCAATTATAACTGAGTAGTGAGTTCGATCCTCACTAGATGCACCATGCAATCGGCCTTGTGCCACATTTAAGCGGCGCTCAGAATATCATCTATCTATCTATCCCAGTTTTTTATTATCTATCTATCTTGGGCACCTCAGTGATAATCTATTACAACTAAATATTGAGTTCAATCCTCACTTGATACCCCATACTTTCGGCCTTGTGCCACATCTAGGCGGCGCTTAGCAAACCAACTATCTATCCCACCTAGTCTTTTCATTATCTATCTGAATCTATGTGTTTGATTTTTGTGTTTAAAAGAATATATATATATATATATATATATATATATATATATATATATATATATATATGAGAGAGAGAGAGAGACACACACACACACACACACACACACACACACACACGCACACACACAATACGCGCAGCCGATTGAAATTGTTAGACGTCAAGTATTTTCCGAAGATATAAACAACAGATTAGTTGCACGAAATGAACAGATATGTAAATGAAATAGGAAGACGACACGGGATTCTATTTTTAGACTCGTACGTAAAAATACGGCGTTTTTTCTTATTCGTCGAGTAAGATTTTTTAAGGCGTGGTTTGCTATGCAACATATATATATATATTGGACAGTAGTATTTCTTTTATACATGTTTCATTAGATATGTGGGAGAAAAAAATAGTGATTTCATTTTTTCTTGTGTCCCGACAAGTTTTGTCTTTTGATGATTGATTATATTTGGAAATGTTCTATTGTGTTAGTTTTCTTGAGCGTTAGAGGCTAAAACACAACCGTTTTTAAGAGCGATGGTGTCAATTTACGGTAGCAAGTAGGATTAGTATTATAGTTTTGTTTCCTTTACAGTATGTTGTGTGAAGGAACAATATCTATCTATCTATCTATCTATCTATCTATCTATCTATCTATCTATCTATCTATCTATTTCACTCTTGGCATTATCTATCTATCTATCTATCTATCTATCTATCTATCTATCTATCTATCTATCTCAGGCTTTTCAGTATCTATCTATCTATCTATCTATCTATCTATCTATCTATCTATCTATTTTCTATCTATCTCAGGCTTTTCATCTATCTATCTATCTATCTATCTATCTATCTATCTATCTATCTATCTATCTATTTTCAGTATCTATCTATCTATCTATCTATCATATCTATCTATCTATCTATCTATCTATCTATCTTACATCTTATCTATCTATCTCATCTATCTATCTATCTATCTATCTATCTATCTATCTATCTATTTCACTTTCTTGGCATTATCTATCTATCTATCTATCTATCTATCTATCTATCTATCTATTGATGGATTATTTATTTGACTGCATTTCCTACCGATACAAAAGTTATTTTGTGGATAGCAATGTCTGAATTTTTTTTTGTGTTTTCGTTTTATTATTATTATGCAAAGTCGAAAAAAATTCACTCTAAGCAATAATCATGGTGTCTAATCAACGTATCCACAAAATGGAGAAGTAGGGAATCTTTTTCTCTACATATTTATATTCATGTTCATGTTAATGCCTATATGTTACTAAAAGCGTTGTTATAGTGGATACTTCGTAATTGAAAAAGACGACCCAGTGTTATATATTAAACAGTGTTTGTTACCTATATCGGCCTGTACATTCGAGAAAACTTAGCCAAGAAAATGCATTATTATTTCACACGTTATTTTTAGTGGAAAACTATGTTTGAAGTAGACGACACGTTTTTATTTATTAATTACGTACTCAGTCAGTAAGTGCCATACGTGATACACGTTTCGGCGATCATGTCTCAAAAGAGACATGACTGAATGGGCAGAAGATTATCCCGCAGGAGGTTGCCATTGCTTTCTACGGTAGACTGGTTGCCAGCCAAGTCTATATTTGACTGTCCTATTATTTGACTCATAGCTAGAGGGAGAAGAGGTGTATTATATTATTACGTAGTAATAAGTGGGAGTTAGTTTATTACTTCACAACAAAAGGAAATCGATCCCCCATTTTATGACCAGTAGAAACCTTAATCATGATCCTAACTATTACATTCAGTCAGTCAGTTACGTACCCCACGTGATACATGTTTCGAAAATGCTCAAAAGAGACATGACTGACTGGGCAGAAGATTATCCCTCAGTAGGTTGTCATTACATTCTACTGTATACTGGTTGCCAACCAAGGCTATAGAACCCAATCTGTCCTATTATTTAACCCATAACTGGAAGGAATAGACGGATTAATACCTTTCCCAAGGGTATTTGTGCGTAAGTGAATGCTAGGAATTGAACTGGAATTTGAACTCGGATCCCCGAATATGTACTACTTACAGTAATATAAATTAAAAAACATTAAACATAAAAAAAAACAAAAAACAAAAAACAAAACTGTGGAGTTGTTTCAAGCACGAGC
>JBBBDQ010001830.1:207500-250000 GCA_037127315.1 Ascarosepion bandense
CGCGAAACTTGATTAACCAATGAAAATCAAACAACGAAAAACCAAAAATATCTGAATTTATTTCTTCTTTGACTCCGCATTTCTGGCGATGCTTTGATGAAAATGAAAGATGCTAGATTGATAAATGTTTCCTATTTGTTCTTTATCTTATCATAACACACACACACACACACACACACACACACACACACACACACACACATATATATATATATATATATATATATATATATATATATATATATATCACTTTAGATGTTATTTTTAGTGGATATTTGAGTAGGTGCTCCATATATATATATTTAAACAGTATATATATATATTTATTTTCACCTACCGGCCTGAAAAATTGTGCTCTTCGAAAAGAACTGAACTTGTGTCGCTTTAGATTTAGGAGTAACTAATTTATTCACACATTGTATAAAATTTCAGATAACGTATATCAGTAAAAGAACAATAATATATATATATATATATATATATATATATATAATATCGCACATTGAATGCTGAAGCTAATAAAGTATTGTTCGACGTATATTAACTTATTTTTTTTATATATTGATGCTTACACAGTACTGCAATGAAAGTACTGTGTCCATTTATTTACGGTGGTGGTGGTAATGAAACATAATAATAATAATATGCATTATTATTATTATTATTATTATTATTATTATTATTATTATTATTGTGCTGCTAATGAGATAACACACGCACACACATACATTCTATTTCTTAAACTTTATTTTAGTAGATACCCATATTTGAGTAGACGTTCTGTTTATTTATTAAAGTGCATATTTATTTATTTTCACTTAAGCACGTCGGGGTTTCTGTAAGCACAGTGGATCTAAAGACGATTTTTCCTTGGCAAAGTGGAAACAAGTTCGAGTCCTGCCGAAGGGCTCTTATTTTTTCGACTAAAATAAATGAATACATCATTTAAGTAATACACAGAACGTCTTTTTAATTAGGACTTTAATATTGAACAACAGAAAGAGACAACTGAAGACCCTGGGACATGCAATGAGGAAGGGGTCTTGGAGAACCTGATACTAACAGGGCAGATAGAGGGAAAAAGAGACAGAGGAAAGCAGCGGATAACATATTTGAAAGGCCTGAGCTGGTGGATGACTGAACGGGGGTTGGGTGATGTTACAGGAGATAGCGTGCTATGAGCCACTAGGGATAGGAAGACGTTGAAGGCCATGATCGCCTACGTCTTGAAAAGACAAGGCACATAAAAAAAAAGAAGAGTATCCATTAAAAATAACTTTTAACTGATAAATTCTCTTGGATAAATCAATAAAAACTATTACATCATTAGAAATTTTACACACACACACACACACACTCACACACACACACACACACACACACATATATATATATATATATATATATAAGAGAGAGAGAGAGAGAGAGAGAGATAGAGAGAGTGAGGGAGAGAATACAGAGTTGTGTTTTTTACGCTCATTGTAATTTGATATTCGTATTTTTATCAAAGCAGACGCCGATGAGAAATAATGTTCATATTCAAATATTAAACTGATGTTCGAACAAACCCACTAGGAAAACATTTTTGTACACCCAGATTCACATCTTTTATAAGTAACGATCAGCGAAACAAGAATTATAAGAATCAAAATATTTTTACTGACTTCCCGATCCGCGGTGCTCAGCTGGTAATGACGATACGTAAGTTTCCAATTAGTATGCAATTCCTTCGCCTTGGCATGACGCTCAACGGCAACTGCTTAACCAGAGTAGTAACTGCACATATTCATGTTCTAAAAGCAAATAGTGATCGCGTAATCAAACACACTGCGAGTAGTGAGTTCATTAAACGCACTGAATAATCAAACATTGAATATTGTATCCAATTGATATCATTTTGCCAGCGGACCTCCCTCTCTCGCTCCCTCTCTCTCTCTCAGAAGATTTTTGTTTGTCGGATAAACGAAGTAACTAATTTCTGCACAAGGCAAAAAGTTAAAGCTCGGAATATTCTTAGATTTGTTTTTAGGGTTTCCGTCACATTTTATACAAAAGATTAAAAAAAAAAAACACTGTGTTTACAGTTAATGAAATATGACATATAGAGACGCTCACACATCTTCGAACATTCCCATTCAAATACAAACAGGAATTTCCTTCATCCAATGTTATGTCTCCCTTCAGGACTTGCCATATCATCCAGATTGTAGCAAATCACCCTCTGTATTCCATCGGAATACATTCCCATTTAAATACAAACAGGCATTTTCTTCGTCCAATGTTCTGTCTCCCTTCAGGACTTGCCATGTCACCCAGATTGTAGCAAATCACTCTCCGTATTCCACCGGAATACATTCCCATTCAAATACAAATAGGCATTTTCTTCGTCCAATGTTCTGTCTCCCTTCAGGACTTGCCATGTCACCCAGATTGTAGCAAATCACTCTCCGTATTCCACCGGAATACATTCCCATTTAAATAAAAACAGGCATTTTCTTCGTTCAATGTTCTGTCTCCCTTCAGGACTTGCCATGTCACCCAGATTGTAGCAAATCACTCTCCGTATTCCACCGGTGAGAAGTAAGTTATATTCGAGCAGTTTCTTCTCTCAAAACACTTCCACGAGAATGTTTCTCCGATTATTACAATCTTAACTTGTTCAAAACTTGGGTTAACCGTTATCTTCCCCTTTTATCCGTATAAACTGCTCTTCTTATTCTGTAACCCTATATCTCGTATTGCTCATGGGCCTTTTTCACTATAAAAAAAGAAAAAAAAAAAGAAAGAACGTGGGTAATTATGCCTGTCCACATGTTCTTACCTCTCCCTTAGCAACGTTTTACCAAAACCTCTTACCTTCCGTCCAGCCACCCATTTACACAATCTCAACAGGTTTGAGGCCCGCTGCTCACTTTTTTCCTTCGATATGTCCCGTGAGTGTCAAATCCTCCTTCTGGATTGTGCCCAAGAAATTGCAGCTGTTTCTATTTGATTTTAAGTGATTTTTTTTTCTAGTTCCATTTTTTCTTATGTCATATTCGTCGTTCAGGCGCCCCGTCCAGACTGTAAAATGCTCTGGGCACATGCTGCTGCAAAGTGCGGCACTGAGATTCGAAGGCGCATTGGCATGATCAAAAGTTAAGCAGAATATTAAGAGATAGGAAGAATTTGTTGGAAACAAAGAAAAGAGAACTGGTCTGTTATGCGAAAACTCTCCTTCTATATGAAAGCGAATACTAGATATTCTCCTAAAAAAATTGGGGAGAAACTTACCCATATTTGAGTAGACATTCTGTTTATTTATTAAAGTGCATATTTATTTATTTTCACTTAAGCACGTCGGGGTTTCTGTAAGCACAGTGGATCTAAAGACGATTTTTCCTTGGCAAAGTGGAAACAAGTTCGAGTCCTGCCGAAGGGCTCTTATTTTTTCGACTAAAATAAATGAATACATCATTTAAGTAATACACAGAACGTCTTTTCAATTAGGACTTTAATATTGAACAACAGAAAGAGACAACTGAAGACCCTGGAACATGCAATGAGGAAGGGGACTTGGAGAACCTGATACTAACAGGTCAGATAGAGGGAAAAAGAGACAGAGGAAAGCAGCGGATAACATATTTGAAATGTCTGAGCTGGTGGATGACTGAACGGGGATTGGGTGATGTTACAAGAGATAGCGTGCTAGGAGCCACTAGGGATAGGGAGACGTGGAAGGCCATGATCGCCTACGTCTTGAAAAGACAAGTCGCATAAAAAAAAACAAGGCAACATAAAATATGACACTGAGATCTGAAGACGAATTGTCATAGCCAAGGATAGATTTCAAAAGTTGAGCAGAAATTCTTTCTGTCTCGAACGAGACAGAAAGAATTTGTTGGAAACAAAGAAAAGAAAACTGGTCTGTTATGAGAAAACTCTCCTTCTATATGGAAGCGAATGCTGGAGAATCTTCTCAAAGATTAAGGAGAAACTTGAAGTAACAGAAAGTATGACACTGAAATCCGAAGGTGCATTGGCATGGCCAATGATGTATTCCAAAAGTATTAAGAAACAGGAAGATTTTATTGGAAACAAAGAAAAGCGAGCTGGACTGTCATTTGAAATCTGTCCTTTTATATAGAAGCGAATAGTGGACAATCTTCTCAGAGATGAGGGAGATACTCGAATCAACAGAAACTTAGTTCTACAGAAGGATGCTGAGGATTCTATGAACAAAACGTGTGAACAGTTATAAGGTTTTGGAGAGGATGTAAACGAAAAGAAAATGTACACTTAGCATAAGGAAGAGACAGTTGAAGTTTCTGGGACACTTAATGATGAAGGAGTGCTTGGAGAAATTAATACTCACAGGACAGATAGAGGGAAAGAGAGACAGGGAAAAGTATTATGTATGTTGGTATCTTTATGCGTAATGTGTACTGAAATACGACTTCACGTATATATGCACAAATACATATATATATAAAACATGTTTCATTAAATAATATACACAAGTTTTGTCTATATTATTTAATGAAACATGCATTAATGAAAAAAAATACCTGCTGCCTAAATACACACAATTTATATATATATATATATATATATATATATATATATATATTTGTCATTCACATGCAAGCCTGTTTCGCTGTATCACAGCTCATCAGTGTGGCTAGACATCTACTTGCATCTAGCCTGGATCGAAACCCAACTGACTTGGTGTCAGTCGGAGTCTCTACTCCCTAAGCCATAGAATGAGAGAAGGGAAATTTTAGCGTGTTATATATAAGCGGTGTATACATAGGCCAATCACCGGAAAAACTCAGTTCATTGCTATGGAGTAACGCGTAAATCGCAGAAGTGGTAACTGTTTTTAAAATTTTATGAATTCAGATCAAATACAGATCAAATATGGATTGTACTCCAACAGAATGAGAGGATAAATAACAAATAGGAAACACTTATCAATCTAACATATTTCACTTTTATTAAAAATCATCAGAGAATGAAGAGTTAAAAAGGACGCATAACTTGATTTCACAACGCCACAAATTATACTAACGTCATTTAGCAAGTCCTGATTAACCAATGAAAACCAAACACTCCAAAAATAATAATACCAGAACTTTGTAGGGGAGCGAAGAAGTCCCTCAAACAATTAATAACAAGAAAAATGCACTACAAATAAAGTAAAAGAAACTTTTGTTTATTTTCGTAAAAAAAAAAAAGAATTATTTTTTTATACAAAAATGTAGTTGTCCGCAAAGCTGTAAAAAGGAAGAAAGAAAGGAACTGGGAATGTGAGAGGGAAAGGAAGAACGATGTGTTGCGAGCGAGATTAGAGAAAGAGAGGGTGAAAGATACGTGATACTGCCTGTTGTGTGAACTGTTGAATTCTGTGTGTGTGTGTGTGTGTGTGCTCCAAGCTGTCCGTGCCTCTCTGTGTGATTCGAGCTGGCTGCTCGTCCCTATGGCGTTGAAAGTTTCTGCTTTCCTTTTATCTTGATGGTGAGGATCCGGGAGATCAAAAAGTGTGTTTCTTATGTCGAGCCCTGATTGGTTGAAAATTCATATTTTTGACCACGTGGTGTGCTTTCCACTACGTCCGAGCTTTTGGGTGCGCCGTCCTTGTTTTTGACCCCAAAGGGTATGGTAAGTGGTGAATTCCCGCGAAATTGTATTTTTTTGAGATACACGTGGTGTCAATTAATTTTATTTTGTGTGTGTGTGTGTTGAGTTTGGAAAATAAAATAAGAAACAGCATAACTTTCATATATATGCCACTGATGAATTGATGTGCTCGTTTGACATCTGCAGCCTCTTTACTTGTGTTCCTTTGTCGGAAACTGTCGATATTTGCTGTGATTTGCTATATCGTAGTAATTTCACTCCCCCGACTATACCTGAAAATGTTTTCGTTGAACTCATGAAATTTGCCACCATGTCTATCGATTTTAGTATTTGATAATATTATATATCCTCAGATTGATGGTGTAGCGATGGGTTCCCCTTTGGGCTCTGTCTTGGTGAATGTTTTTTTTAGGTTCTTCCAGGCCCACGGTTTACTTCCGTTATGTGAATGACACATTTTGTGTTTTTAACAATTAAGTTGACCAATTCTTCTCCCTACTCAATAGTGTTCATACTGCTCTTAAATTTACGGGAGATAAGGAGGTCAGTTGTTCATTGCTCTTCTTAGATGTTCTGGTTCATAGAACAAACACTCTTTTATTACTACAGTTCTTAGGAAGTCTACCTTTACGTGTCTCTATACTCGATGGGAATCATTTTGTCCTAAACAGCAAAAGATTAATCTGATTAGGACCTTAACCCACAGAGCACTAATGATTTGTTCAGGTGACACTTTGAAAGATGAAATTAGTTGTTTAACTAGTATCTTTGGGAACAATGGTTATCCGTCTGACATTGTTAAATCGGTTATTCGAGATAAGATTACTGAGTTAAATAAAATTAAACCTGCAACGGTAAGTAAATGTCTGGTCTATCTCCAAGTACCGTGGTTGGGTAGGTTAGTGAGTCCTTCGCTAAGAGGATTTCATCTAGTTCACGTGAGTTGTATTATGCAGCTAACGTTCGTGTTGTTTTTAAAACTAAGTCTGTCCTTCCAACTATGCGGAAAGTCGTTCTACCCCCACCCAATCATATTAGTTCTGTTATTTACTATTTCAAATGTAGTTCTGGACTCGACTACATAGGCAGATCGACGACGCGTTTGGATGTTAGGATTAAATAGCATGTGCCTGCTAAAATACTCAATAAAATTTTGTCTATATTTTTCTATACCATTCAAATTACATACGGGTCTTCCATTGCGGATCATTTGATAAATAATCCGAGGTGTTGCAGATTTTAGTGTGAACTGGATCTCCGTTTTGGTCAGATCGCACGCGCTGTTCCATCCGAATGTGTTAGAGACGCTCATTATCAGGTCCAGGCAACCCTCTCTTTGTAAACAAAGGGACTGTTTACTTGGGCTTGCTCTGCTGTTTCTCTAGCATCATCAGATGTAACAACTTTTCTTTTTCCCTTTCCGTTCAATCTTGTCATCCATAACAGATTTTCTTTTAATAATTTTTTACGTTTAGAGTTTTGAGGAGAGGAGGCGTAACCGGTCGACATGTGTTTTTGTTTTGAAATTCATCATAGCCTATTATCGTAAAAAATGTATTCAGGTCTTCAACATTATATATATATATATATATATATATATATATATATCAGATTACGTATATATATATATATATATATATATATATATATATATATATATATAAGAATACGTGTGTATATATATATATATATATATATATATATATATATCTGTAGAACAATATGTATATTTATTGATATATATGAAATAGCCTTTTCCGTACTACATTGAGCACGGTTTTTTTTTTAATCATATGAACTCCTGAATAATAATATTATAAATGGCTAAACCATCATGTGTATATTTATAAATTCACGTAACCACACACACACACACACACACACACACAGACACACACACACACACACACAGATATATGGCAGAATCCATCGCTTGGTTTGGAATTAGGAATTTTTCTTCTTTAAGATTGGTTACCAGCCCTGTCTGCTCTCATATTTGCTGTGGGAAGAAAAATTATCAAAGGATATTTATAAGAATATATTAGATGTGCTTTGTGGTGCAGTGGATATCGACTCGGAACGACAAATCGGGGTGCCGAGTTCGAATTCCAGTTGAATTCATGGCATTCACTTACGCACAAATACCCTTGGGAAAGATATTAATCCGTCTATTCCTTCCAGTTATGGTTAAATAACAGGACAGATTGGGTTCTATACTCTTGGCTGGCAACCAGTCTACCGCAGAAAGCAATGGTAACCTACTGCGGGATAATCTTATGCCCAGTCAATCATATCCCGAAAGAGACATGATCGCCCAAAGTGTGTATCACGTATGACATTTAACTGACTGATTTATAAAAAAGCGAACGTAATTACTTTCGTTGGAACTTGAACTCTGCACTCTAATCCCCCTTTCTGCATCTGTAACGTTTACGTAAAGAGAAGTTAAATAAGCGACAAACCAATGTGCAGTGAAAGCTGGAAAGGGTGTAATACACGCACTCAAGCTAACACAACGCAGATGATACAGTGCTGATAGCAGACACAGAAAGGAAACTACAAGGCCGCCTACAGAAGGTAGCTGAAGAAAGTAACAAGAAAGAACTAACAATAAACTGGATTGCTACGTGCTGTCCGTCCTTCAATATGGCAGTGAATGCTGGACAATACCATCAAAGATGAAAGAAAAACTTGAAGCAACTGAAATGTGGTTCTACAGAAGGATGCTGCGAATATCATCGATCGAGCATGTGAACAATGATGAGGTCTTGGAAATGATGGAAACAAAAAGAAAATTAATACTGAACATCAGGAAGAGACAGCTGAAGTTCCTGGGACACGCAATGAGGAAGGAGAGCTTGGAGAATCTGATACTAACAGGCCAGACAGAGGGAAAAAGAGACAGGGGAAAGCAGCGGATAACATATTTGAAGGACCTAATCAGGTGGATGACGGAACGAGAATTTCATGATGTAACAGGAAAAGGCGTGCTCAGAGCCACCAGGGATAGGGAAACGTGGAAAGCCATGATCGCCTACGTCCTGAAGGGACAGGGCACACAGAAGAAGAAGAAGAAGAAGAAGAAGAAGCTAACACAATGAAAGTCAAACGGCACGTCGCGTAATAAGAACGTGAACGTTTTTTTTTTGCTATATGTGGATTCAGGGCTTCGCCTGCTTGTCCGGCTGGGTAGGTTGGAGATACTTGGGGCAATCACTCCCATGACAGCATTTTTCACTATCTACTTATCCTGACATAGTGGATGTCTTTGGAACCGCGCGAAGGATATGTCCGTCTCTCGCTAAGAGCGGAGCAAAATTGTAGCCGATCCCATGCGTGGTTCTTAATATTGACCAACAACCGGATATACCCTATTTCCGGTTTTGTTGCCACTTGATCTAAAAAACAAACAAACAAACAAACAAACAAACAAACAAAAAGTAAAAACAAAACAAAAAAACAAAACAATCCTTTACTTCCCATTTAATTCCACTTACAGTGGATGCCACTTCGAACAGGGGTTTTCAAACTGTGGTCCGCGGACCACAGGGGGTTCGCAAGGATAAGATAGGGGGTCCGTGGATTAACTTATCACGTGAGATTCAAAGTATAAATTTTCAATGTCTGGATATTTATTTTTACTAATTAATGTTATCAAAATGCTCTATCGCCCATTACATGTCAACGTTATTTATATAAAAAATTATTTTACACATGCAAGAGCTTGATGTTCAAATTTCCTTTTTTTTCAGGGTGCAAGTGTCACCCATGGATAACTTTTTAATAACTCGGTCCGTAAGTCAAAGAAGTTTGAAAAAATAACCTGACTTAGAAGATCAAACTTCAAAAGATACCATTTGCTGGTTCATCAAGCAGAAACATTTGAGATCGAAATAAAACCACTTTTTACATGGATGTCCATAGTATCACAATGGCCATAAGAATGTAACATATGTCATTTGACAAACGGAAATATTAGAAACTCAACAACTAATATTATTACCAGTAATAATAACCAGTAATAATAAATGTGACTGTTCATTAACAGTGATTAGATGTACATATAGTGGTTATCAGCGCAGAAGTAGTGTGTCGAGTTCAATTTCCAGTCGAAACCGTTGTCTTTGCTTCCTTACGAACACATTTGGAAAGGTATGAATCTATCGCCTCACTTTTCTTAAACTAGTATTTAATGAGAAATTTGGGCTATTTAGCTTTTGTTAGCAAGCAGTCTAGGAAAGTGATAACCCAGAATTCTTAACCTGTTTAGATTAATATTATCCTCTTGACAAAGTCAGTCTGTTGAGTGCCATACGTGATACACGCTTTGGACGATCATGTTTCGAAAGAGACATGACTGACTGGGCAGAAGATTATCCTGCAGTAGGTTGCCACTGCTTTCTGTGGTAGACTGGTTGCCAGCCAAGGCTATAGAACCCAATCTCTTCTGCTATTTAACGTATAACTGAAGGGAAGAGACGGATTAATACCTTTCCCAAGTGTATTTGTGCGTAAGTGAATGCAATGAATTCAACTGGAATTCGAACTCGGCTTCCCGATTTATCGTTCCGAGTCAATATCCACTGCACCACAACACACATCCCTTGACAAAGTAATCATATTTTATCTGAAGTCGAATTACAATGTCTAAATTGAAATTTTTGCGTACATTTCCCCGCAGTATGCACTGGATAAATATTTGTGCTAATTAGTATGGGATTATTCGCCTGCATATTTTCAAAGGTCTGTTAATATGCCATCTTCCTCTTGCGTATTCTCTTTCTGAGACATTAGTACCGAATTGATTTTTGGTGGTATTTTGATTTTCGAACAATATGGACATTGCATTGTACGTCATAGTTATTCTTCACATCTTATATCTATCTTTAGTGACTACCAGGATTTTGTAATTTGTTGCAAAAACTGGTTGTTAGTTTGTACTGCAGATGAAGCTAGTTTCAATTTTTTATGATTATTTTCATATCTTCTACATTTATCAATTTTAATTAATACTGCTTTTTCGTTTTTAGAGGCATATGAAGAACCATCTTGCTGATATGTTCAAAACTTAAAGGGTATGACGTATAAGTAGTTTTCAGCAAATATAGTAAGGCTATGAAATGCGGAAATTAACAAAATTGCCTAAAAACTAACATAGAAATGCATACCCACAGATAAATGCCTGGGTTAACTTTGAAAGATACAAAAAAGTCTAGATGAAATAAAAAGAACTGAAAAAATTAAGAAATGTCACCGATGTTATAAAACAGCAAAATTCATATGAGTGGGTCACACAGCGAGAAAAAGTAAGACATGGTTGGGTGAATTCTTGATAAACACCCCACCCACACACACATATATATCTAAACTTATTAATAAATGGAACTTTGTGTGTGTATGTGTGTGTGTCTGTGTGTGTGTGTGTGTGTGTGTCCGTTACTTATACACTCCGAAACGGCTGAACCGATTTTCTTGAAAATTTACACAGTTGTACTATAAGCGTCTGCGAGTGTTCTTAGCTAGGTTTTGTGTCGAGGTAACCCAGATAAATTTCGAAAATCGATAATCGTAAAAATCGGGTTATAAAAGGAGTGGTCCGATTTTAATCAAATTTGATACACTCATAGACAAAGACATAAGAAACGATATTCAGAAATTTCAAGGTTGTAGTTCTTACAATAGTGCAAAAAATTTGATATCGAAACCAGGAAATCAAAATTTGACTTACATCCATTCATTTTTCTTTCCGTCTACGGTTTCGCTTTAACTGGAAACAACTATTGCTTTTTAGTCTTTCGTGCCAACGTCTAAAGAGTCTGAGCTCCAGGACAATGGATTACCAAGCAACGCCGGGCTACATTGCTAGTACATACAAAAACCATCAAGACTGTGCTTCTAGGTATGAGGACACATGCTTTTCTATCTTGCACAGTGACCCCTAGGCCCATCATTTACGTGTTTTAGAGTCTTGAACATCCATCAGCCTAGTGTGTGCAGACCGAAAGAGCATTTAATTTGCTTCTTACGATTGTTGGAGGGATTGTGAGTTTTTCTTTTTTCCATTGTATTACTCTCTTGGAACTGTGTGTTTACTCCCCTTTTACATTTTAAGTATTTTTGATTAAGATTATGTGTTAAACGAATTCCAACTTTCCCTTCTTTAAGTAATTTTCGTGTCCTATCTATTATTTTTTTTTAAAAAAATACACTTTTATAGAAATGTATACATAAAAATAGACTTCTATAAAAAAAATCTGCATTTTTGAAAAAAAAAATTATTACCATAACACATCTTTGAAGGAAAAACATTTTTCTCAACAAAACATTTTCGAATACATAACTAAAAGACATTTTAAATTGTCTAAAATAAAAAAGAACAAAAACAAAATATTTTCATTAAAACCTGACTAAATCAACCTTCTCACTATAACCAAACATTAAAAAAACCACCTTTTTGGCATCAAATAACCCACAAAGGTGTTGATATGCCGTTAAACAAAGTCAAACTCAACTCTATAATTATACTGAGTACTTTACAACAAAAACCTGCTTGTCAAAAACGCCTCCCCAACAATAAACCACTAAACAAATCAGCAATTTTGGCACCAAAGACAATTGAATTTATTATATATATATATATATATATATATATATATATATATATACACACTGAAAAAATATTTATGTACAAAAATACAGCCCTGATGAGTGAAGACATCATGACTGTGTTTTCACTATAACTCGAAGTCGGCATGAAATTGATCAGTTAAAGTGACAAATTGTTTGCATTAAACCTATATATATATAAATTCAAAACTTTTTTTTATTAATATTCTTTCCTATATATATATATATATATATATATATATATATATATACTACCGGCTATAATTATTAGGCCACGCCAGTGTTTTAAAAAAATTATGAATTTCATACTATTTTTTAGTATGAAAGTGAACAATTGTAAATAAAAATAGAATAGTTCTTTTGTTAATACTGCACAAGAACATGTGCATCAAATGAATTTATAAGTATTTAATAATTACCTATATATGTCAATGAATTTATAAATATTTAATAATTACCTATATTGCAGTTTCGTCAATGGAAAAGTGAAAACAAATTAGGGGGATTCAGACGAGATCATCTTTTGCTTCTCTTCTTTGTAAAATTTTGCAAAGTAATAATAACAAAAGAACCATACTATTTTCATTTAGAATTATCCACTTGGGTTAGCCTAATAACTATGGCCGGTAGTGTCTATATATATATATATATATATATATATATATATATAGCAAATCTATAGGGTGCGATAGGTAAATTGTCGCTATTTGGCTTGTAAAATTTTTCAAAGTAATAATAACAAAAGAACCATTCTAGTTTAATTTAAAAAAAATTATCCACTTAAAAATAGTATGAAATACACCATTGCTTTTAAAAAACTGGGGTGGCCTAATAATTATGTCCGGTAGTATATATATATATATATATATATATATATATATATATATATATATATATGGGTTTAATGCAAACAATTTGTCACTTTAACTGATCAATTTCATGCCGACTTTGAGTTCTCGTGAAAACACTGTTATGATGTATTCACTCATCAGAGCTGTATTTTTGTACATAAATATTTTTTCAGTATATATATATATATATATTTGCGTGTGTGTGTGTGTGTGTGTGTGCGTGTGAATTACGACCATATCATGTTGAAATACCTGTTCCCGAGGGATCACCGAAATCATGCAACATCAGTACTTAGATAGGTGAGCAGTTGAGAATGCCAGGTGCTGTAAGCTTGAATATGCGGTTAGTGTAATGGATAATGGCTTGGAATTGTTAATTGATGTATTGAGTTCCAATTCCTGTTTGGTTCGTTATATATTCCCTTACGCGCAAATATCCACTACACCACAACGCACATCTATCCATCACTTTCTCCGGTATACTAATTGCCTATTAAGACTATAGAACTCAATCTGTCCTGCGATTTAACTCATAGCTGGAGGGAGAAGCGACAGATTAATATTAGGTTGTCCTAAAAGTTCGTAAACACTTGCAAAAATTGAAATTTTACTCGCTAAGTAATCTAAGGTTACCAGAAAACACTTGTAAAATATTGAAATTTTACTCGCAAAAACAACAAAAACTATTGCTCAAAACAAAGACCATCATTTTACAAGATTTTCTGTCATCGATCTGCAAGCTTTCGGATCTGGTCAAAGTATCATTCAGCCGGCTTCGAATCAAAAAATTCTTGACACGCTTCCTCGACTTCATCAAGAGTCGAATCGGCGGCCCTTCAGAAAGTGTTGCATTGAGCGGAAAAGGCCGTAATCTGATAGAGCACAGTCAGGACTGTAGGCTGGATGTGGCAGAACCTCAACGCCGTCCACCTCTTCAAATTTGTCTTTCGGTTGATCAGAGCCGGGTACTTTTGCTTCAACTTTTCGTAGACCCGCTCAAGTTGCTGACAGTAAAGTTCGGCACTGATGGCACAACCATTCGGAACCAACTCAAAATGCACGATTTCTTCAAAGTTCCACCAAACGCACAACATGACTTTCTTGACGAATCGATCTTGTTTTGGAACCGACGGTGTCTCTTGCCCTTTCTGAACCTATCGCTTGTCTTGATTGTGCTGGACCAGATAGACCCATTTCGCAAGTGTTTACGAACTTTTGGGACAACCTAATACCTTTCCAAAGGGTATTTGCGCGTAAGTGAATGCAACGAATTCAAATGGAATTCGAAATTGGCTCTCCGATTTCTCATTTTGAGCCGATATCCACTGCACCACAACGGACATCCGTATACATATGCTAGAAGAATAAATAAAAGCAAAGGTTATTTCTGTATAGTTAAGTGCCATACGTGATACACGCTTTGGGCGATCATGTCTCGAAAGAGACATGGTTGACTGAGCAGTAGATCATCCCGTAGTAGGTTGCCATTACTTTCTGTTGTAGAAACCAAGGCTATAGAACCAAAGCTGCCCTGCGATTCAACTCATAACTCGAGGGAGAAGGGACGGGTTATTATCTTTCTCAATGTTATTTGCGCGTAAGTGAATGCATTGAATTCAACTGGAATTCGAACTCGGCTTTCCGATTTCTTGTTCAAAGCCGATATCCACTGCACCACAACGAACGTTCGCTAGCTGACTATCTGAAATGTTTACGGATACATTATATTTATTTTCACTTTTTTGTTGAATTTTTCACTTATATTGCAAACCTGAAGGACATATGGCCCAGTGGATATAGACGTTGATTAGTTCCAGTGATTTGACCCAAAGAGTTGTGAGTTCAATACCAGGCTACAGCAGTGGTGAACAAGTAACTTAGAGAGTTCGGTTAGAGGGAGATAACTTATCACTACCAAAAGGTGTTTTGCGCATGGAATGAGAATTATATACGCCAGTGATCGTAATAAAGGGTTAGGTTTGAAATCCCTAGCACCTGAGGAAAGCCGGAGCGTACAACGGCCGAAACATCGTACAAATTGCATCCAAGATGAGGACAATAGTCCGAATAATGTAAATAGTGTAAATATTACCTCATCTCAAGAATATAGACAAATATCAAAGATAGTCAATCGCAAGGACATAATTGGAAAACTAAGTTTCAGAAGATTGTGTTGTGCCAACCATTTTCAAGGTGAAGAATATCTTGATAAATGGGTATTCACAATCCCGGCTGTCACCAAACATTGACATTAGATATAAATAATATTTTAATTACGCGCCTCTGTGTGTGCGTGTGTGTGTGTGTGTGTGTGTGTGTAGATAAGTATGTATGGGACTGTGTGTGTATGTGTAGATATGTATGTATGGGACTGTGTGTGTATGTGTAGATATTTAAGTATGGGTCTGTGCGTGTGTGTAGATGTGTATGTATGGATGGGTCTGTGTGTGTGTAGATATGTATGTATGGGTCTCTGTGTGTGTGTGTGTAGATATGAATGTATGGGTCTCTGTGTGTATTTGTGTGTGTAGATATGTATGTATGGGTCTGTGTGTGTGTGTGTGTAGTTATGTATGTATGGGTCTGTGTGTGTGTGTAGATATGTATGTATGGGTCTGTGTGTGTGTCTGTGTGTGTAGATATGTATGTATGGGTCTGTGTGTGCTTGTGTGTGAAGATATGTATGTTTGGGTCTGTGTGTGTGTGTGTGTAGATATGTATGTTTGGGTCTGTGTGTGTGTGTAGATATGTATGTATGGGTCTGTGTGTGTGTGTGTGTGTCTGTGTGTGTAGATATGCATGTATGGGTCTGTGTGTGTGTGTGTGTAGATATGTATGTATGGGTCTGTGTGTGTGTGTAGATATGTATGTATGGGTCTGTGTGTGTGTCTGTGTCTGTGTGTGTAGATATGTATGTATGGGTCTGTGTGTGTGTTTGTGTGTGTAGATATGTATGTTTGGGTCTGTGTGTGTATGTGTGTGTGTGTGTGTGTGTGTGTGTAGATATGTATGTATGGGTCTGTGTGTGTGTGTGTGTTTGTGTGTGTGCTGTTTGCTTGATTATCGGCAAATCCTTATGGATCATTTAATGTCAAAAATTAATTTTATTTGGAGCATCAGGAATAATGCATAGTGTTTTGACCCCAGTTTGGGCGGTAACAATTTGCCCATAACAGGTGCTGCCCACCTCGGTCAGAGTGAACCTGGGAACAACAGCATTTAAGAGGTGGTTCAAGACTCCTCAAAATCTCCTGATCAGATACCTTGCTGCCGGATATAGTTTATCGTCGTCCCTAGGAGAGGTGTGTGCGCTCATTTAAAGAGAATTAATTTCTTAATTTCTTCGAGAATTGAGGTAGTCATTCACAAGGTCAAATTGGAAAAGTAGGTGTAGGAAGACTGTGTTGCACCATTCATTTTCAAGGTGTAGATGACATTGAAAATGGGTATCCAAAATCCTGGTTGCTACCAAACATTGATACTGTTTGTAATATACTATTCTTAATTTCCAAAATAGGACGCACTTTACAGGCGTGTATGAATATATGTGGGTATATATATATATATATGTGTGTGTGTGTCTATTGTGTGTGTGTCTATTGTGTGTGTGTCTGTGTGTGTGTGTCTGTGTGTGTGTGTCCATGGAGAGAGAAAAGGTTTCTTGTTTTCTTCCAGAATTAAGATTTATTTCCTTTTTTCTGCATGTCCCGTTCGAAGAAATTGAACATTGCTTTCTTTGTAAGGAATTTATCAATAGTGTTCAATTTCGCTTCTTTTCTTCTAGCTCTTTCTCTCTCCACTTTTTCTCTCTCCATCTCTCTCTCTCTCTTTCTCTCTCTCTCTTTCTCCACCTTCCTTTTACTTTCTTTCCTGGACTATTTCATTTTCTTTTCTTCAGCACGATTCGCAAGGTAAATTACTCCATTCAGGTGTGACAAATGTTGTGAAAAAATCTTTTTCCCGCCACATCTTCCACCTTCAACCATTCACTTTGTGTCTTCCGAAATTCTGTCGCCATCGCCATCTGTTTGTCTGCCATATTCTGCAGTGAGGCTTCGGTGTTGAGGCATCCAGATGGAAATCACTGTGCATGCAAGGGATTTTTCAATACAACTTTATGCCTTGAAATGAAGTGTGGAAGTCTATACACACGCCACAGTGCATGTAATATAAATGGAGCTGTCGATATCTATCTATCTATCTATCTATCTATCTATCTATCTATCTATCTATCTATCTATCTCAGGTTGTTCATATCTATCTATCTATCTATCTATCTATCTATCTATCTATCTATCTATCTATCTCAGGTTGTTCATATCTATCTATCTATCTATCTATCTATCTATCTATCTATCTATCTATCTATCTATCTATCTGAGGCTGTTCATATCTATCTATCTATCTATCTATCTATCTATCTATCTATCTATCTATCCGAGGCTGTTCATATCTATCTATCTATCTATCTATCTATCTATCTATCTATCTATCTATCTATCTATCTATCTATCTGAGGCTGTTCTATATCTATCTATCTATCTATCTATCTATCTATCTATCTATCTATCTATCTATCTATCTATCTATCTGAGGCTGTTCATATCATATCTATCTATCTATCTATCTATCTATCTATCTATCTATCTATCTATCTATCTATCTATTGAGCGTGGTATATCCAATTTTTGTCGATTAAAACGTGAAAAAATTTTTTCTCATTTTAAGTATATTTTCATAGTTTTCCCAACAAGAATCGAACTCGGTATTAATAAATTAACCTTCTTCCAAAAGTATCTTCTTACCTGTTTATCTGCTTTTGCGTCTGTGTCTTTGCGTGTATACAGTCAAACCTGTATTTTCTATGTTTCTTGTACATTTACATGTGTGCGTGTGTGCTTATGTGTGAGTTCCTTCAGATGTAATTATATGCCATCGAAATTGTGTTATGAGCTGAAAAATTGTGTCGTTTTTGCAAAAGAGAAACATTTTATGAGTAACAGGTGCTATTAAAAATATTAGATTAAATATGCAAGGAAAATGAAGAAAAAATGAAATAAAAAACAAGCAAATTGCAAATAAATTAATATCTTGGTGCTGATATTCATAACGTAAGGTTTGTTCGAACAAGATGTAACAAGATGTAACAAGATGTAACAAACCCATTCCGTCTGTGGGCGATTACCAATTTCGGAACATTGTTGGTGATTTAAGTTTGGGCAAGGTCAAGATTATAGCAAAGAGAACTTTTTTTATCCCTATCGTCGCATTTTCCTTCTCCTTAATTTGTAGAATGGCAACGAAAAGGAAATTAATATTGAGCATCAGGAAGAGACAACTGAAGTTCCTGGGACATGCAATGAGGAAGGAGAGCTTGGAAACTCTGATACTAACAGGACAGATAAAGGTAAAGGAGGACAGGGGAAAGCAGAGGGTAAGTTGACGGGCCTGAGCAAGTGGATAACAGAATGGTATTTGGGTGAGGTAAGAGGAGAAAGCGTGCTAAGATCCACCAGAGATAGGAAGACGTAGAGGGCCATGATCGCCCATGTCCTGAAGGAACATAGCACACAGAATAAGAAGAAGACGTATGTCATATGTGCGACAAAAGACATAAAATAAGAAGCGGTAAAAGTAAGGACAGAATACTAACTAATTTTTTATAGTAAAGAAAAGGGTTGCGGATTTCATGGACCGAGCATGTGACCAATGACGAGGTGTTGGAAAAAATGGAGATGAAAAGGAAATTAATATTGAGACAACTAAAATTACTGAGACATGCAATGAGGAGCAATCGCAGGCGCTTAAATTTTCCTGTCTCTTAATACTCTGCTTAGCTTTTGGGATGCATCCTTGGCCATTCCAATACGTCTTCAGATCTCAGTGTCGCACTTTCCGTCCTCTGTTAGAACACCTCCTAGATATTTATCGTTTTGTGTTTACTTGATTTTTATACCCCGATTTGTAATTCACATTTCGAGTTCATTTTTTTGTTGATAACCCTGCACTCTGTATCCTATTATTTTGCACTTAGTCCTTTTATGTCCTTTTTTTATTAATATTATATAACTTCTCGTAATAAGTCAGTAAATCAGTGCAATGAACTATTCTGAAGAATCCTGCCAACGCAAAGAGTCATTCATGTTGAAGTACAGTACTGCACAGAAGGGAAGGTCTGTCAAAATTCTTAGTGTTGCCAACAATGAATCAAATTCGTTCTATCTGTTCGAAATGGAATCACAAACGGGTGTATATCTGCTGAAATCATTTTTGTCCATATGAAGGCGGTTTGCTATCAGTATATAAGGTGTGCGCTACAATCTAAACTAATTTTAACTTTGAATAAAATGGCAACCATATTAAATATATTATTTCTTTTCTTATTTAAAACTAGCAGTATAGCCCGGCGTTGCTCGGGTGTAATGAAAGCTTTAAAACTAATCCATGGGCCTGGAGCTCAGACACTTTGGACGTTGGCACGAAACACTAAAAAGCAATAGTTGTTTCCAGTTAAAGCGAAACCGTAGACTGAAAGAAAAATGAATGGATGTAAGTCAAATTTTGATTTCCTGGTATTGATATCAAATAAGTTTTTTTTTGTCGTAAACTGAATTTTGAAGTCCTCTGAGTAAATGGTATCATGGCTGAGACTAAGAACTACAATTAAAATTACTTAAAATTACAAAACCCGAAGCAAAAACTAAAATAAAAGGGCTGAAAAAATACAGACATACAGGCAGATAAACAGACACACATCTTGCCTTTGATATATATATATATATATATATATATATATATATATATATATATATATATTATCGATATTCTGCACTATTATAAGAACTGAAACCTTGAAACTGCTGAATATCGTTTCTTATGTCTTTGTCTATGAGTGTATCAAATTTGATTAAAATCGGACCCCTCCTTCTATAACCCGATTTGTTCGATTATCGATTTTCGATATTTATCGGGGGTACCGCAACACAAAATCTAGCTAAGAACACTCGCAGATGGTTATAGTACAACTGTGTAAATTTTCAAGAAAATCGGTTCAGCCGTTTCAGAGTCTATAGGTAACGGACACACACACACATACACACACAAAGTTCCATTTATAAATAAGTTTAGATAACAGTCTGTTGAATTAAGAATAAATTAATCAAAATGTCTAATGAAATCGAGTGCTGTACTCCAATTATTTTGAACCTATGTTGTGGCCCAAAGAGTTTATTCATTTCCCAAAATCGACTGTGTACGACATTGCCAAGGCCTTCAATGAGTCTGTTGAGGCTGGGGTTGAGTCCCTGACTCCTCAGAGAAAAACACAGGACCGATCCGAGGTTCGCAAGAGAAACAAGGTTATCCTGGAGCAGCTTGAGGTCCTTATCGATGAAGACCCGAACTCGTCCATGCAGACGTTGGCGACAAGGCCTTGGGTTGTTCAAGTAGTTGCAGGGAAGCCATAGCTCTTCCAAACAGGACTGAGCTCCTGCTCATGAGTCTAATTTGGTCCAGGCTTGGGGGTGACGGGAATCTGGTCAAAGGAGTTCTGGCCCCTAGTAGCCCAGACCTGGATCCTTGCGACTATTATCCATGGGGCGTAATTGAGAGACAGTTCAACAAATGTGCACACAATACTGTCGACTGCCATCATCGAGGCTGCGGCCAACTTGTCCAGGGGGCAGGTGACCAACACCTGTAGGAGGTTTCGACCTCGTGTGGATGTTGTGATTGAAGCTGGATGGGGGCTGGATTGAATAATATGGTAGAGAAGAGATCAGACAACAATGCTATCAAGCAATTTGTCATGTAAATATTTAATATTCTGAATAAACACAATTTTTCTTTCAGCATATGATGTGCGTTGTAGTGCAGTGGACATCGGCTCGGAACGAGAAATCAGGGAGCCGAGTTGGAATTCCAGCCGAATTCATTGCATTCACTTACGCACAGATACCCTTGGGAAAGGTATTAATCCGGCTATTCCTTCCAGTTATGGGTTAAATAACAAGACAGATTGGGTTCTATAGCCTTGGTCGGCAACCAGTCTACCGAAGAAAGCAATGGCAACCTACTGCGGGATAATCTTCTGCCCAGTCAGTCATGTCTCTTTCGAGACATGATCGCCCAAGCGTGTATCACGTATGGCACTTAACTGACTGACGAAATATATTAGTTGGAATAATGATTACGGCTTCTACTGGCCATAAAGTGGGGTACTGGTTTTCTACTGTTATGAAGTAATAAACTGATCCCCACTAATTGCTACTTAATAATATAATACATCTCTTCTCCCCCTAGCTATGAGTCAAATAACAGGACAGATTGGGTTTTATAGCCTTTGTCGGCAACCAGTCTACCGAAGAAAGCAATGGCAACCTACTGCGGGATAATCTTCTCCCCAGTCAGTCATGTCTCTTTTGAGACATGATCGACCAAGCGTGTATCACGTATGGCACTTAACTGATTGATATATTTTTCCGGATTGTAGTGCACACCCTTGTATATTCTTCATGATTCTAATAGCCTTCCTGAATATGTCAAGGTTTCTGAACAGTTCCAACAGATCTTCGCTGCGTGTTTTTTTAAATGAATCAAAATCGCACTTCCTCAAAAATTCCAGGAAAATATTTGAAAGTTTTCATCGTACAAACCTGGTATAATTACTTATTCAAGTCTGGAATTCGTCAGTGACTCTCCGAATGAATGATAAGGCGTAAGTCTTCACCAGTTTTACAATTAATCTAGATTTACGCTTTTATTGTCTTTATTGTAAACTTTTGTTACAGCTTACATTAATAAAGGTGTGTAAGTTGCAAAAAGATAGTTCCTCTTCACAGCGAGTAAACATCACAGATTAAGCAGGCGTGTCAGCTGTTTTACCAGAAATAGCAGCCGGAGACAACTTGATCACAAATCCTTTCTGTTGATGAAAGTGTTTTTGATGCCCCATCCCCACAAAACAAAATTTGAATTTGTATCGAATCTATTTAGAGCGCCGAGTGTAGTTAAGTTAATATCAGAAAGATTACTTCTAAAAACAATTCGCCAGTATAGTGAGTCCAAACTTTAATCGACGCATCACTTCTGCAATCTTTAGATAGTTTAATCTCACCTTTATATCTATCTATCTATCTATCTATCTATCTATCTATCTATCTATCTATCTATCAGTATGTTGATAACACAGTCTGTTCCTATCTATCTATCTATCTATCTATCTATCTATCTATCTATCTATCTATCAGTATGTTGATAACACAGTCTGTTCCTATCTATCTATCTATCTATCTATCTATCTATCTATCTATCTATCAGTATGTTGATAACACAGTCTGTTCCTATCTATCTATCTATCTATCTATCTATCTATCTATCTATCTATCTATCTATCAGTATGTTGATAACACAGTCTGTTCTTATCTATCTATCTATCTATCTATCTATCTATCTATCTATGTCCGTCTCTTATTCTATCTATCTATCTATCTATCTATCTATCTATCTATCTATCATTATGTTGATAACACAGTCTGTCCCTATCTATCTATCTATCTATCTATCTATCTATCTATCTATCTATCTATCTATCTATCTATCTATCTATCTCAGTCTTTTCAATCTCAATCTTTCTATCTAGGGTTTTTATACCAACATTATCAAAAAATAAGTAAAATATAGACTAAATATTTAATATATTTTGTGGTTAACAATTATTTGATTTTGACTCATAATTAATAAACGAGATCTCGTCGGAAAGACGACATTTTGTTAATGTCATTGATGGAAGACGATATTTTACACGTATTATTATATTTTAAAGGAATATTTGTATCAATGGTTTTCGTCAAAAAGAAATATCTTTTCACCTGATTAAATGTTGTTGTGCAACCAAGACTGTTTCTCTTTGATAATACGGCAAAGTAAAAGATCTGTAAACAAGTCACGTCTAAACCAAATGTGCTTGGGTCGGGAACAGCTGCTTATAAAAGTTTCTCTGACAATGAAACTTAAAAAAGAATTCTTAAGGCTTATCGTTAGGTTTTATCTTAGCGCAGATAATTTTGTCCGTTTTGTTTGATGCAATTTAATTATGACATGACACTAATTTCTGTCAACTGATTTCCTTATTGTCGTATTTTACGTTGTGTTGGATTTTAGAAGTTTATCAGCAATTCCTTACAGGAAAATGACTTGTTGCGTCTTTTTGGGTTAACGTTCTCAGGTGAGAAGATTGTTGGTTGGTTGTTTTGTTTTTATGGCATATCAACCTCGGCGGGTCATTTATTGCCAACTAAATTTTATTTATTTATTGCCGGTAGTACCTTTTTCTTTCAACAATTTATTGTTGTTTATTTTATATAAGTTTTGTGTCTAGTAATACTTTTTTCTTTTCGAGTATCAATATTCATTATGATTTTTTTTTTAAGGGCAGGGTCCCCAAGTTATTTAACCTGTTATTTAACCCATAACTTAATTTAACCTGTTATTTAACCCATAACTTTAGAGAAGGGACAGATTAACACCTTTCCCAAGGGTACCAGTGCTTAAGTGAATGCAGGGTATTCAACTGGAATTCGAACTCGGCTCACCGATTTCTCTTTCCGAGCAGATATCCACTGCACCACAACGCACATCCGTCACTAAACGCTTACAGCACCTGGTATTCCCAAGCGGTCACCCATCTAAGTTCTGACCAGGCTCAACGTTTCTTAACTTCGGTGATCGAGCTAGAACCGGTGTATTCATCGTGATATGGCCGTAAGCGCGTACATCCGTCACTATACGCTTACAGCAACTGGTTTTCCCAAGCGGTCACCCATCTAAGTACTAACCAGGCTGAACGTTGCTTAACTTCGGTGATCGAACGAGAACCGGTGTATTCAACGTGATATGGCCGTAAGCCAGGTGAGAAGAAGTGAAAAAGACTTCATTGCCAAATCTGTAAGTGTACCATTCGTTCGTGTTTAGAATATTACCACCATAAATGGTCCGCTGCCATTACTATATTTATCTTCATAAAATCTAAAGAATAATCAGCAATATTATCGATCTTAATCTGGCAGCTTAGCTTCAGTTACTTGCCACCGCCGTAAAGTTGCTTTTATGTACCTTTTTATAAATAATTTCATTGTAATTGTTCAGATGAGCTTTTTGCTTTACACCCTCATTTTTTAATCATATCGCCCCAAGCAATGCAGTTACATAGGAGGAAAGTTATGAGAAAGAGTCACAGGTTATAGGAAGTGTCAGGAAGCGGGTAAGAGAAGGATGAGAATACTGGTGTGATGAGAGTAAAGGAAAGGAGAAATAGCAGGAGAGAGAGGATGTAAGTTAGTGAGATAGCAGGTGATTACATTTTGACTTTACATTTAAATACTTGGAGATTGTAGCTGTCGGAGAAGCAAGTAAATGGAAGGGAGTTCCACAGGCGGGAAGTGCGAGAAAAAACTGCTGGAGTAGAATTTGCGTTTACATTTTATTGGTTTCACAGTTAAAGGGTGGCGCCTAGTTGCTAATCTTATGGCTAGAGTAAATTTTTTATATTGAGCGACGAGATCTCATCAAATTACAGTCAGATGTAGCCGTAAGTTCTATGCTAACAGTTTCTTTTCTTGCACTGATAGAAATCGCTTCTGGATCCGAGCTTTCCACTCGATCTTAATCATCAAACATTTAAATGCAATGTTACTCGTTACTTATTTTCCTCCCCATTACTATTTTCTGTTGCCGCTCATTATTAATGTTTCTGTTTTTAATTCTTCCACATTCTGTAAACCCCTTGCATCTTAGTGGCTGTATTCCCTTGCATGGAGTGAAAACGATTACACCCCCCCCAAAAAAAACCACCATAAGGATGTATCTCAAAATGAATTACAATTTCCCTTAAGGATTATTTTCCTCTATATTTCTGATGGATGTGCGTTGTGTTGTAGTGGATATTGACTCGGAACGATAAATCGGGGAGCCGAGTTCGAATTCCAGTTGAATTTCTTTGCATTCACTTACGCACAAATACCCTTGCGAAAGGTATTAATCCGCCTCTTCCCTCTAATTATGGGTTAAATAACAGGACATGCTGACTGTTAGAAAATCTTTAGTAGAAATTATAATTTTGATTTTGAAGGGTCTGGACACAACCGTTGATGCTGCGTAAAATCGGGGTCTCTCCGATGAGGGGTGCTGACAACTCTGGCCAAATAACCTCCTAACCGAAGATGTCTTTTTATGTTTGGTTTGGTTCTTTTGTTTCTAACAGAGGCATTTTATTTGTTGTTGTTGACGGTGACGACGAAAGAGACAAAAAAGATAATTATAAAATGTGTATGTAAAACTGATTTTTGCGAAGAAGTCGATTTGAGTGGTCCCTGACAAAGTGATTTATGATTTGAAAAGTTTAATCATCGCCCGAGAAGTTTCTGAATAATAATCGGAACTCACATATAAGGACATATGGCTCAGTGGATATAGACGGTGGCTAGTTCCAGGGACTTGACGCAAAAAGTTGTGAGTTCAATACCAGGCTGCAGCAGTGGTGAACAAGTAACTTAGAGAGTCTGGTTAGAGGGCGATAACTCATGACTACGAAAAGAGGCTTCGCACAAGCAATGAGAATGATATACCCCAGTGATTGTAATAAGGGGTTTGGTTCGAAATTCTTTGCACCTGAAGAAGGCCGGAGCGTACAAAAGCTGAAACGTCCTTACAAAGGTCAACAAAGATGAGGACAATAATGTAAACATCAGAATAAATATATACCGGAGAAAGCGCTATATAACATGCTGATCAGAATGCCCCCCCCCCAAAAAAAAGGAAGAGGTCAACATGAAAATAAAATTATGCTGAGAGTTTGTCTCTATTAACAACACTAAACAACAGGAAAAATTTCATGTTTTTAGTATCAGCTGTTCTTGAGATATAAAACTTCTTTTATGTGCCGTGTACCTTCAGGATGTAGGGGATCATAGCCTTCTACATCTTCCTATCTCTAGTGGCTTTTAACACCTTTTTCTACTTACCAATCTCAAACCGCGCTCTGCCATTTATTTGCTGAAGCCCATCAAATATGTTACGCGTTGCTTTCGCCGGCCTCTCTTTCCTTCTATCTGATCCGTAAGTATCAGATGCTCCAAGCCCTCTTTCCTCATTACATGTCCCAGAAAATTCAGCTGGCTTTTTCAGATGGTAAGTATTAGTTTCCTTTTCGTTTCCATCTCTCCAAAACCTCATCGTTGCTCACATATCCTCAGCATCCTTCTGTAGAACTACATTTCGGTTGCTTCAAGTCATTTCTTCATTTTTGAGGAGATTGTCTAGCATTAACTGCCATATTAAAGAACAATAACGATCCAGTACTCTCTTCGTTATTTCCAGCGAAATTTTCCTGTCTCTCAGTACTCTACCCTTCTTGTGGAATGCATCCTTAGCCATGCAAATTCTCCTTCGGATCTCAGTGTCTCACTTTCTGTCTTCTGTTAGAAAACTTCCCAGGTATTTAAATTTTTGTACCTGCTTGATTTTAGTATCCCCGACCTGTAATTGACATTTTCGGCTGCTCTTTTTGCTGATGACTATGCATTCAGTTTTCTTGTTGTCTGGTCTGCAAAATATACAGATACTCCGTTGTCTGGTTTGCAAAATATACAGATACTTCGTTCTCTGGTTTGCAAAATATACAGATATCACATGACCATCTTGAAAGCTTCACAAACTGAGAGCAATTTCCGAGAACATATGGGTGGATAGAAAGTATTCTAAAATTTTCGTCAGCCTGTCACCTCTCTCTTTCTAGCTCTCACTGCAGACTGTTTTATTAGTCAAATTCAATTTGACAGGCCAGTTATTAGTCTGTAAATTGTGGGTGTTTGGTCAGTAATTCATTTACTAAGAGGCATATAGAACTGGTAGGTCTTTGTTTTGTGTTGATTTTTTGTGTTATCTACTGTTTCACTGCTATGTATATATATATATACTAGCAGTATAGACTGGCGTGGCTCGGGTGTAATGAAAGCTTTAAAACTAATCCATAGCCCTGGAGCTCAGACTCTTTGGACGTTGGCACGAAACCCTAAAAAGCAATAGTTGTTTCCAGTTAAAGCGAAACCATAGACTGAAAGAAAAATGAATGGATGTAAGTCAAACTTTGATTTCCTGGTATCGATATCAAATAATTTTATTCGTCGTAAACTGAATTTTGAAGGCTAAATAAGTCCTCTGAGTAAATGGTATCATGGCTGAGACTAAGAACTACAATTATACCTAAACCAAACCCGAAGCAAAAACTAAAATAAAAGGGCTGAAAAAATACAGACATACAGGCAGATAAACAGACACACACACACAAATATCTTGCCTTTTATAGATATATATATTATCGATTTTCTGCACCATTGTAAGAACTGCAACCTTGAAACTTCTGAATACCGTTTCTTGTGTCTTTGTCTGTGAGTGTATCAAATTTGATTAAAATCGGACCACTCCTTATACAACCCGATTTTTTCGATTATCGATTTTCGATATTTATCGGGGTATCTCGACACAAACCTTGCTAAGAACACTCGCAGACGCTTATAGTACAATTGTGTAAATTTTCAAGAAAATCGGTTCAGCGGTTTCGGAGTCTATAGGTAACGGACACACAGACACACACACACACACACACACACACACACACACACACACACACACACAGTGTTCTATTTATAAATAAGTTTAGATATCACTACTAATATATACCAGGTGATAATAGTGAAATACGGCTAGATTTTACTTCTTGTTCATTATTTGATTTTCGAAAAAAGCATATAAATAAGAGCATAATGTTGTTAGTTTTTCAAAATTATTTAATTTATGAAACGCTCATAAATTATTCGGTATCCTTAGCAAGGCCTCTGATTAGGAGGTTGTGAGGAGCATGGAACCACCTCTTAGTTGCTGTTGTTTCCAGGTCCACTCTGACCCGGAGTGGTAGCACCTGTTAGGGTTCCAGCTATGGGCAAATAGCTAAACCTCAAACTAGGGTTAAAACACTATGAAAGTATGAAAATACACTTTTATAGAAATATATAAATAAAAATAGATTTTTATAGAAAAATATACATTTTTGAGAAAGAAAATATTCTTACCATGACACATTTTTAAAGGAAAACATTTTTGAATACAAAACATTTTCAGTTTTCTAAAATAAAAAAGAATAAAAACAAAAATCATTAAAATCTGACTAATTCAACCTTCTCCCTATAACCGAACATTGAAAAATACTTTAAAATCTCACCTTTTTGGCATGAAATAACCCACAGAGGTGTTGATATGCCGTTGAACAAAACTCAAACTCATAAATATTCATCAGGTCGACATAACAAAATCTTTTCTGTTGCTAATTGTTACAACATAAAATCCTTGTATTTGCCATGATGACGTCCCTCAATGACAAATTATTTGTATTTATCGACGCTCTATCTCTACACCGATATCGAGCGATTTAAGATAAAAAGGTTGCCTGTCAAAATACTTTTATCAGTAAAACAACTGAAAAACAGCAACCCTGACGTTAAAAATTATCACAATTAAACACTATATATATATATAATGTTACTGGTTTTGTAAAATAGCTTGTCGCAGATGTAATATGCTCAGAAAATCAGAAAAAAATTCAGGTCATTGAATTTCAATCTTATATTATTGACGGCTGTTTATTTGCATATTAAAAATATTGGACCTTTCGATTTTTGCACAACCTCTCAATTTCAAGAGAGTTTTGTATAAATTGTGTAAATAATCAAGCAAGCGACAGCCTAGTCTTTATTAACAAATAAAGAAAGAGAAATATATATTTCTGGTTGTCATATAGAAAAGCAAAGAAACAGTTAAAAAGAACAAAAAGAATTGACTGTCGAGAAACTTCCGAATTCACAGTGTCTCTCCCAAATATATCTCGTAGTCATGTATTTTTTAAAAACTCTTAGTGTACACAAATCAATTCGAATTGTGTATATTAAAATAAGTAATTTATTCCTTTATTCTGAAAATAGAGAAAAAATATGATGAGTAAAAAAAAAAAAAAAGGAATAGCGATTGGAAATTTGACGTAAGTATTTGTCTGATTGACGGAATGACGAAATGCGCGTTTTTCCTTTCTCTTGTATTCCTTACAAACTTCGATACAAACGCTTGACAGATTTTCCATAAGATTTTTTTATTCTGTTTTATTATCGTTTTCCAGCCTTCCAGTTACCGCCTTTTTTTATTTTATTTTAACAAACATGGTTAGGGGAAAACAAACAAACAAACAAACAAACAAAAAAAACAAAAAAAAAACAAAAACAAAAAAAAACAAAAAACAAGCGCGCTCAGAAAAACACAAAATTTACCGGGTATTTGTTCAATTATATATTTCTAATAATTCAAGTCCAAGCAAGGCAATAAAGACACTAAGACGTAAAGGTCTGCTGAGAATTTAGAAAACTCCAGAGAATATTCTTTTCTATATTCCGTGTCCCTTCAGAACGTAGGCGATCATGGCCTTCCACATCTGTTTATCCCTAGTGGCTCATAACACGTTTTTCCTCTTACCCTTCCCAAATCCAGCTCTGCTATCCATTTCCTCAAGCTCATCAAGTATGTCACGCGTTGCTTTTCCCTGTTTCTCTTTCTCTCAATCTTACCAATAAATCTCAGATTCTCCAAGACCCCCCTTCCTCATTACATGTTGCAGGATACCCTTGGGAAAGATATTAATTCGTCCCTTCCTTCCAGTTATGGGTTAAATAACAAGGGTAGGACTTTGGAACCCTGCCCTTAAAAAAATCCCAATGAATCTTGATACTCGAAAAGAAATAGTATTACTAGACCCAAAACTTATATAAAAACAACAATAAACTGTGAAAGAAAAAGGTATTACCAACAATAAAAAAATAAAATTTAGTTGGCAATAAATGACCCGCTGAGGTCGATTTGCCATAAAAACAAAACAACCAATCAACATGTTGCAGAAACTTCAGCAGTCTTTTCATGTGATAAATATTAGTTTCTTTTTCGTTTCCATCCTCTCTAAAGCCTCATCGTCGCTCACTCGTTCGGTTCTTGGTATCGTCAGCATCCTTCTGTAGAACCACATTTTAATTGCTTCAAGTTTTTCCTTCCTCTTTGATGATATTGTCCAGTATTTGCTGCCATATTGAAGAACTGACATCAAATAGCAATCCAGTACTCTCTTCTCTGTTTCGAGTGAAGTTTTTCTGTCTCTTAATACTCTACCTCTTCTGTCTTTTCATGTGATAAATATTAGTTGCATCGAGTAATGACCCAGTACTCTCTTCCCTGTTTCGAGTGAAGTTTTTCTGTCTCTTAATACTCTACCTCTTCTGTCTTTTCATGTGATAAATATTAGTTTCATCGCATAATGACCCAGTATTCTCTTCTTTCAGTGAGATTGTCTCTCATCTCAATACTTTTCTCTGTTTCAGAAATGCATTCTTGGCGATGCCATTTCGTCATCGGATCTCTATGTCCCATTTTCCGACGTTTGTTAGAACACTTCCCAGGTGTTTAATTCTCTGTACCTGTTTGATTTTTAGTATTTCCGGGCTGTAGTTAGCATGGCCATGTATTCAGTTTTCTTGTATTTTATATGTAGTCCTTTTGAGGCGAAAGAAAAAGATTCAAGAAGGTAGATGACGATTGACGTGACATTTAAAATTATGAATATCTTAGCGGACAGGAAAGTAAAAAGCCAGAAGACATAGACAGGTGATACAAGAGAGAAGAAACGATCGGAATAGAACTTATGGTTGCATTTAGCAATTTAAACGGTATAATGATGAAACCTAATCGCCAATCTAGTACTACGCTTAAATTAATTAAGTGGAGGTACCAGTTTTCAGGACAATTGACAAGAAAATATTTGTAGAATGGATGGATGTAATTTAACCAAATTAATACTTTTTGATACTATGTTATATTTATCATAATCAATATAATAATCATATCATATCATAATCATATCATATCATATCATAATCATTACTATGTTATATTTATCATAATCATATCATAATCATAATCATATCATAATCATATGATATCATATCATAATCATTACTATGTTATATTTATCATAATCTATATCATAATCAGATCATATCATATCATAATCATATGATATCATATCATAATCATTACTATGTTATATTTATCATAATCTATATCATAATCATATCATATCATAATCATATATCATATCATATCATAATCATTACTATGTTATATTTATCATAATCTATATCATAATCATATCATATCATAATCATATCATATCATAATCATTACTATGTTATATTTATCATAATTTATATCATAATCATATCATATCATAATCATAACATATCATATCATAATCATTACTATGATATATTTATCATAATCTATATCATAATCATATCATATCATAATCATTACTATGTTATATTTATCATAATCTATATCATAATCATATCATATCATATCATATCATAATCATTACAATGTTATATTTATCATAATCTATATCATAATCATATCATATCATAATCATATCATATCATATCATAATCATTACTATGTTATATTTATCATAATCTATATCATAATCATATCATAATCATATCATATCATATCATATCATAATCATTACTATGTTATATTTATCATAATCTATATCATAATCATATCATATCATAATCATATCATATCATAATCATTACTATGTTATATTTATCATAATCTATATCATAATCATATCATATCATATCATAATCATATCATATCATATCATAATCATTACTATGTTATATTTATCATAATCTATAACATAATCATATCATATCATAATCATATATCATATCATATCATAATCATTACTATGTTATATTTATCATAATCTTTATCATAATCATATCATATCATAATCATATCATATCATATAATCATTACTATGTTATATTTATCATAATCTATATCATAATCATATCATATCATAATCATATCATATCATATCATAATCATTACAATGTTATATTTATCATAATCTATATCATAATCAGATCATATCATATCATAATCATATCATATCATATCATAATCATTACTATGTTATATTTATCATAATCTGTATCATAATCATATCATATCATATCATAATCATATCATATCATATCATATCATAATCATTACTATGTTATATTTATCATAATCTATATCATAATCATATCATATCATAATCATATCATATCATATCATAATCATTACTATGTTATTTTTATCATAATCTATATCATAATCATATCATATCATAATTATATCATATCATAATCATTACTATGTTATATTTATCATAATCTATATCATAATCATATCATATCATAATCATATATCATATCATAATCATTACTATGTTATATTTATCATAATCTATATCATGATCATATCATATCATATCATAATCATATCATATATCATATAATCATTACTGTTATATTTATCATAATCTATATCATAATCATAACATATCATAATCAATGTCATATCATATCATAATCATTACTATGTTATATTTATCATAATCTATATCATAATCATATCATATCATAATCATATATCATATCATAATCATTACTATGTTATATTTATCATAATCATTTCAATGATCAGGTGTAGATGCAGAGTAGCTGAGCATTTCAGCGCATGACTATATATCTGAAGGTTTTATTATTGCTGCACAGGACTAATGTTTGCTTACTAGAAATTACCAAGCACACCGAAATGCAGATCAAATGTGATAAAAATCCAGAAACAATTGACCATCTTGTATCAGGTTGCACAGTGTTAACTACATAAACCTCGACATGGTAGAATGGGCCAATATCTGCACTGGAAAATATAGAACCTTTGTATAAAGGAAACTGCAAGAAACTGATATGAACATCACCTCCAGGAATTTAAATGCAAAGTCAATTCCCATCTCTTATCGACTTAACTCCAGCCCTTTCCACATCACCCCGTGTTTCTTGTTCTTTGTCTTACTCTCTACCTTCGTAGCTGTCTTCATTCCTGTGTTCACATCCTTCTCTTGCCATTTCTCTTTCACCCCTTGTAGCTAGTTCGTCTTTGTCTTCATTTTTCCCCCTGTCTAAAACTTGAACTCTTTTTATGTAGCCCCCTGCACATCAGTGGCGGTACTACCTTACTTGGGGTGAAATGAATAAAAAAACAAAAACAAAACAAAACGAAAAACTAGACCCGTTTATAGAGATAGCATCTGTAACAATTTTATAGGGCTTTACAATGTACACAGAACAATGAAAGCCAATCGACCAGACATCGGAATCAGAAACCACACACACACACACACACACACACACACACACAGTTTGGGCGATCATGTCTCGAAAGGGAAATGACTAACTGGGCAGAAGATTATCCCGCAGTAGGTTGCTATTGCTTTCTGCGGTAGACTGGTTGCCAGCCAACGCTATAGAACCCAATCTGTCCTATTATTTGACTCATAGCTAGAGGGAGAAGAGATGTATTATATTATTACGTAGTAATTAATTAGGGGTCAGTTTAGCACTTCATAACAATAGAAAACCGATCCCCCACTTTATGACCAGTAAAATCTTTAATCATGGTTCCAACTATTATATTCAGTCAGTCATTTAAGTGCCATACGTGGTACACGCTTGGACGATCATGTCTCCAAAGAGACATGACTGGGCAGAAGATTATCCCGCAGTAGGTTGCCATTACTTTCTGCGGTAGACTGGCTGCCAGCCAACGCTATAGAACCCAATCTGTCCTGTTATGTAACCCTTAACTGGAGAGAAGAGACGGATTAATACTTTCCCCAAATGTATTTGCGCGTAAGTGAATGCAATGAATTCAACTGGAATTCGAACTCGGCTCCCCGATTTCTCGTTCGCGGCTGATATCCAATTCACAAAAACGCACATCCTGACTCACATAGAAAGAGGAAATAAAACAACTAATCTTGATCTCTGTCTGGTAGAATTTCCAAGGAGTACTGTATTTCCAAGGAGTACTGTATTTCCAAGGAGTACTGTATTTCAATTTTTTCGCCTTCAACGCTAAACTGAGTGTGTATGTGTGTGCAACAAACTAAAGAAGGCATATCCTGCTTTGATCAATCGAGGTCGGGGTTTGTTTCAGGAAAACAATGCGAGGCCATACGATGCCACGTTGACGAAGAAGAAATTCAAACAGATGGACAGTGTTGAGATTCTTCGACATCCACTATTCAGTCCCGATGCCGTTCCGAGTGACTAGGGTTTATTCTGATCAATGGCACACTTCCTTCGTGACCAGAGATTCAACACTATTGATGAAGTGAAGCTTGTTTGGAGCTTTTTGATTCAAAGCTAGAAGACTGGTATCTGAGACCAATTCGGATACTGTTCATCAAGAAGAAAGGATTTTATTTTGAAGAATAGATGTTGGTGTCGTCCCATAAAATTTTGTTGATTTCTTTCCGATTCCTAAGTAAGTCAGGACTTTCTAGCCAACCTAATAATGTGATTATGGAATCAGAGAGGGTGGAAGGGACTATATTTTGTCTCAAAATTATATATTAACGTTAGGAAAACATTAGCCTACAGAAGATCTCGACTTTGTATATAAGATGAAGGGTGATATTTTCGTATGCCGCCAATTACGATATCTCCATCTCCTCTTGCTATCGAGGGATGTGCTGATGGTGTAACAGATAGTGTCTCGGAATAATAAATCACAGGGTCACGTTTCGAATTTCAGTAGAGTTCGTTATATTGACTTACATTTTGAAAAGTTTCGAATACTACTTCTTCTCACAGCTATGGATTAAACAGTAACCGGAGAAATTATTATTCACAAAAAGTTTTACATCCACAGTATGTTTCTACTTTAAATGACACAAAAGACTGATAGGTTTGAGTTTAAGTTTTGTTTAACGGCATATCAACACCTCTGTGGGTTATTTTATGCCGAAAAAGTAGGGTTTTAAGGTATTTGTTTTCAATGTTCGGTTATAGTGAGAAGGTTGATTTAGTCAGATTTTAATGATAATTTTTTACTTTTTATTCTTTTTTATTTTAGAAAACTGAAAATGTCTTCTAGTTATGTATTCAAAAATGTTTTGCTGAGAATGATGTTTTCCTTCAAAAATGTATATTTTTCTACCAAAGTTTATTTTTATGTATATATTAGCAGTGTAGCTCGGGGTTTCTCAGATGTAATGAAAGATTTAAAACTAATCCATGCTCCTGGAGCTCAGACTCTTTGGACGTTGGCACGAAAGACTAAAAAGCAATAGTTGTTTCCAGTTAAAGCGAAACCGTAGACTGAAAGAAAAATGAATGGATGTAAGTCAAATTTTGATTTCCTGGTATCGATATCAAATAAGTCTTTTTCGTCATAAACTGAATTTTGAAAGCTAAATAAGTCCTCTGAGTTAATGGCATCATGGCTGTGACTAAGAACTACAATTATACCTACTTAGAGCCAAACCTGAAGCAAAAACTAAAATAAAAGGGCTGAAAAAATACAGGCAGATAAACAGACACACACACACACAAATTATCTTGCCTTATATATATTATCGATTTTCTGCACTATTGTAAGAACTGCAACCTTGAAACTTCTGAATATCGTTTCTTGTGTCTTTGTCTATGAGAGTATCAAATTTGATTAAAATCGGACCATTCTTTCTATAACCAGAGTTTTTCGATTATCGATTTTCGATATTTATCGGGGGTACCTCGACACAAAACCTAGCTAAGAACAATCGCACACGCTTATAGTACAACAGTGTAAAATTTCAAGAAAATCGGTTCAGCCGTTTCGGAGTCTATATGTAACAGACACCTCCCCACCCCCACACACAGAGACAAAGTTCCATTTATAAATAAGTTTAGATTTCCATAAAAGTGTATTTTTTACTTTCATAATGTTTTGACCCCATTTTAGGAGGTTAACTATTTACCCAGAGCTGTGATCCTAACTAGTGCTACCACTTCGGGTCAGGGTGGACCTGGGAACAACAGAAAGAGGTTGTTCCATGCCCCTCACCACCTCCCAATCAGAGACCTTGCTGCCGGATGCAGTTTACCGTCATACCCAGGAACAAAAGACCGATAAGCAGTAAAAAAAAAAAAAAAAATCGATAAATAAATTTTACAATCGAAGCGCTTTTTATAGCATCATCATAATATTGTAGTGTTCATAACATTTTAAAGCGTTAATTCCATTTTTAATCTGCATTCTATCGAATCAAGTCTCCTAAATTTGAAAGAAACGGAAAGATTTGATCACGAACGCAGAGTAAAAATAAATATGAATATTAAAAATTATTGAAAGAAAAATCGATTATCAGAATTAAACTCTAGCTGGTTCTAAAGAATGAAGGAGAGACTTGAATTAGCAGAAATGTGGTTCTACAGAAGGATGTTGAGGATACCATTGACCGAACATGTGAGCAACAATGAGGTTTTGGAGAGGATGGAAACGAAAAGAAAACAAATACTTAACACCAAGAAAAAACAGCCAAAGTTCCTGGGATATGTAATGAGTAAGAAGGGCTTGGAGAATCTAATACTCGCAGGTCAGATAGAGGGGAAAAGTTTTAAGAGCTACTCGGTGTAGCCGAAGGCCATGATCGCCTACGTCCTGAAGGGACACGGCGCATAGAACAAAAAGAATATAACTAGGGTTTGTCAAGAGATTCTGCCATTGAGCCCAGGAAAACTATTAAAGTTAAAAAATTAACAAACAACTACTCAACATCTAAATAAGTGTCAGTGGAATTTCAAAAGATCTATTTTTCTTTCTGGGATCATTGTTAAAATGATAAAAATGATTTTATTATTAATTCCCCCGATTTATTGATTGTTGTCAGTCTATTGTTAACCCAGTGAACACGGATCAACACAGTTATTGATATCGGGATCCGGCGATCAAATCCGCGCACACGAAAGTAGCATTTTGCAAAAAAGAAGTAGACAACAAAAGCTCTTTGTTGTTTTTGTTAAAATGACGTTTTGTGACGTTTAGATTAAAAAATGAATCGAGCATAAAAAAAGGAAAATATAACAATATTTTAACATATATGAAATGACCGACGACCGGCGCTATTTACAAATTTGATACGAGGCTACAAATATGAGACACACAGTGAGGACTGATTCACTACTAAATATATACGAACATAGATATACAGATATACAAATCTAGTCGTTGTTTTCTTTTGAAGAGACCTGGTTTAGTTTTGTTATAAAGTAATAACATCCAGTTAAGATCTAATTCAGTATTCTTCTTCTTCTATATGCCCTGTCCCTTCAGGACGTAGGCGATCATGGTTCTTCACGTTTCCCTCTCCCTTGTGGCTCTTAGTATGTTTGCTCCTGTCACACCTCGCAACCCCCTCTCCGTCATCCACCTGATCAGGCCCTGCAAATATGTTATCCGCTGCCTTCCTCTGTCTCTCTTTCCTTCTTTATGGCCTGTCAGTATCAGGTTCTCCAAGCTCTCCTTCCTTATTGCATGTCCCAGGAACTTCAGTTGTCTCTTCCTGATGCTCAGTATTAATTTCCTTTTTGTTGCCATTCTTTCCAGCACCTCATCGTTGCTTGCATGCTCAGTCCACGATATTCGCAGCATCCTTCTGTAGAACCACATTTCCGCTGCTTCAAGTTTTGTCCTCATTTTCGATGATATTGTCCAGCATTCATGATCTAACAACGCAAACAAAAAAAGGAAAATTGCACACCCGCAAAATCGGATCCAAACGACTAAAAGCATTTTGGAAAATCCCAGACCAAGGCAAATTTCGCAAGTCGGTGTGAAGTGTAAAATTCTGGATGTTGATTGGATAGAAAATAGAAAATGAATCTATGACGCCAGTCAATTTTGTTTTCACTCCTAAAGAATGAAAATGTCTGCTGGAGCTGCTCACACGACTAAAATCCACTACGTCTATTGACCGGTCAAGACAGTCAGAATGGGAGCAGTATCTGATAGTATTTCGTCACAATGTAAGGAATGACTCGGTCGCGTCTCGTCGACATGTATTCATTATACCTTTCCTCCTAATTTCCCTTCTCCGCCTTGACCCACAAACCGTCAAAGAAAACAACGAAAACAACAACTACAGGACTATTTCAACTGACTTCGATAAGTACAATCTCTTTTATTACCTGACTTTCTTCTTCATTTTTTATCCGGCCATAAAAAGGAAAATCAAACTTTTATGATCAACCCTTTTTTAATCTTTTTCCCTACACACATTCTTCTACTCTCAGTATACGCCCCCGGGACACTTAACTACTTACTACCATTTTTCTGGAACATTTAACCATGTGCATTTTTCTATTAGAACAGTTCACTCATACAATATAATTAACTACATACATTACAAATTTGTTATTGTGTTCAGTTAACAAAATTTCACTTATTTTATAAAAATAACATTTATTCTCCCAATAAAATGAAACTGCCGTTTGGAGCCGGTAACATGACTAAAATCTGCTGCTTAAACCACATCACTTGACCGGTCAAACCAGTCCAAGATGAGAGCGGGTAGCTGACGGGAAATAGCAGCAGTATCTGAAGCATCTCGTCACAATGTAAGAAAGAAACTTCAGGTCGAGATCATGTCTCGCCGACATACATTCATTCTACCTTTTGTTCTAATTTTCCTTCCTTCGTTTTCACTCACACGCCGTCAAAGAAACAACAACAACAACAATATATTTTAACTGATTTCGATAAGTACAATCTCCTTTATTGCCTGACTTTCTTCTTCACTTTTTGTCCGGCCATAAAAAGGAAAAGAACACAGGCTTTTATTAGCAACCTTTTTAATCTGTTACATACATACTTACATACATACATTTTGCTAATATCAACTATAAATTCTAGGCACTTAGCTACTTACTACCATTTCTCTGGAACACTTAACCACGTTCATTTTTCTATTGGAACATTTCACTCATAAAAATAATAAATTATATGCATTTTCTATTCGAGTATTTTACTTCTTACAAATTTGTTATTGTGTTCAGTTAACAAAATTTCACTTATTTTATAAAAATAACATTTATTCTCCCAATAAAATGAAACTGCCATTTGGAGCCGGTAACATGACTAAAATCTGCTACTTAAACCACATCACTTGATCGGTCAAACCAGTCCAAGATGGGAGCGGGTAGCTGACGGAACTTGTTACAATGTAACAAACGAAATTTCAAGAATCCGACTCAGTCAAAATGGGAGCGGTATCTGAAGCATCTCGTCACAATGTAAGAAAGAAACTTCAAGCCGAGATCATGTGTCGACGACATACATTCATTCTACCTTTTGTTCTAATTTTCCTTTCTTCGTTTTCACCCACACGCCGTCAAAGAAACAAGAAAACAACAACAACAATATATTTCAACTGACTTCGATAAGTACAATCTCCTTTATTGCCTGACTTTCTTCTTCACCTTTTCTCCGGCCATAAAAAGTGAAATAACACAGACTTTATTAGTTAAGTTGAATTTTTAATCATTTTATATATACGCATTCTGCTACTATCAGCTATGAACTCTGAATTTCTGTGGGACATTAAAATACTTACATTTCTCTTTGAGCAATTAACTACATGCATTTTCTCTATGAAGATTTTATTTTTCTTCTTACAATTTTTGTTATTCCGTTAATAAATTTTTTACTTTAATGTAGAAACGAAATATTTTATCTTTTCGCATTTCAAAATCCAAGCTTCAACCTTCTGATATTTTAATTTGTGGAGATTTCGGCTGTGTTTGGCACAAGGCCAATTTGACAAGCATCATCGAAAACCCCTACAAATACTAATGATCTAGGTTACAGGGCGTGTCAAGAAGTGGGTAAGAGATGCTTACCACTTCCTGACACGCCCTGTAACCTGTCACTCTTTCTCATAACGTACGTAACCCCCTGCGCACCAGTGGCAATAGAATGCCTTGCTTGGGGGCGACATTATTATAAAAAAATGTTATTTAGATTTTAAGAAATGACACGTGACCTAAAACATGACGTTTCGAGGGCATTCCCGAGATGAAGCTTCATCAATATTCTGTAGATATCGCGCACAAATATCTCCACGTTTTTAATGAAGTTATTCAAATACTTCTGGCGAATGTTGGAAAAAACATTCCCAAATAAAACGAGGAAATTAATTTGACGAAAAGCACAGTTTTGGATTTAAGCATTTCGCCGAACAAATATCTGAAAAAGGAATTCACATTTTGTTCACATAGCCGCCGAAATCGAAATCTGCAAATTGAATCGATGTTAAGGAATGGAAAAAGAACGGAAATTTGACAGTGAGTGAAAAAGGGAAAAACTTGACGAAGCGAGCGAACGTCCATTGATATGGATATCGGTTCAAAGGGCTTTTCGAAACGAAACTTGAAAGAAAAGCGCAGAATTCCTACTTTTTACGCTGATTATTCTCTATTGTTAGAACCCTTCTCGACAATAAAGTTGAGGTCATGAGTTGTCTATCAGTGCATTGTTCAATGGTGCCATGATGGAGGTTTTGTGCCCCATCGAAATCTATCTATCTATCTATTTGTAGAATCCTGTTCCTATCTATCTATCTATCTATCTATCTATCTATCTATCTATTTGTAGAATCCTGTCTATCTATCTATCTATCTATCTATCTATCTATCTATCTATCTATCTATCTATTTGTAGAATCCTGTTCCTTCCTTTCTATCTATCTATCTATCTATCTATCTATCTATCTATCTATCTATCTATCTATCAGACTCCTGTTTCTATCTATCTATCTATCTATCTATCTATCTATCTATCTATCTATCTATTTCTGAATCTGTTCTATTTGTAGAATCCTATCCTATCTATCTATCTATCTATCTATCTATCTATCTATCTATCTATCTATCTATAGACTCCTGTTTCTATCTATCTATCTATCTATCTATCTATCTATCTATCTATCTATCTATCTATCTATCTATTTGTAGAATCCTGTCTATCTATCTATCTATCTATCTATCTATCTATCTATCTATCTATCTATTTGTAGAATCTATCTATCTATCTATCTATCTATCTATCTATCTATCTATCTATCTATCTATCTATCTAGTAGAATCCTGTTCCTTCCTTTCTATCTATCTATCTATCTATCTATCTATCTATCTATCTATCTATCTATCTATCTATAGACTCCTGTTTCTATCTATCTATCTATCTATCTATCTATCTATCTATCTATCTATCTATGCCACTTTAGCCATCTAAATGTTTCATTATCTATTTATTTATCTGTCTTATAGTGATTTTAAAAATTATTTCTTGGTGAATTCATTATCTGTCAATAAGATGTGCTTAATCTTGTTCTGTTCGTCTTAAAATGCCTTTGAAATATAAACTCATTTTAGCCTCGTCATTTTTAAATCTATTCCACAACTATGACATGAAACTCTACGTTAATTTCAAGCGACCGACCGTTAACAGTATAAATTCTACTTCCTTTTTTTCGTTTTTGAAAAATACGAACGATAGACGAATAATTACACCGGGAACATTATATACGATTTCGGCACGTTCTTTTACAAGGCTCTACCTCACATCAAACGAAATGTTTGATATAAGCATGGTTTTCTAAAAGGATTAACAGATTTTCTTTGTTTTTTTCGATGAAGCAGGTTTAAACTTGGTTTTTTGAAAATTTATATCCCGTTTAAATTTACAATTAAAAATGAAATCTCTCCAATTCATTGTTCAAGAAGCCGAGATTTAGTTGTTAAAATCAGTCTTTGATCGGTCTCATATTTCTATATTATGTGTTTGATAGACATACTATTATCAGTGGTTGCGCTATTTATTCAAGAAGGACCAAAGTTAATAGAATTCAACCCACAACTTACACGAAGATGAAACAAAGAAAATGGAAAACAAATAAATATTTAATTTCAAATCTGTTATTTTACAAATTGTTATTTTTATCTGTTAAAATTGATTGCCAGAGTCACAAACAGTTGCGTCAAAAGAAAATCGGTACCTCGAGAAATAAAATATATTTCTTTTGAAAATCTGTTATTCAATATCAGGTAAGTGCCACACGTGATACACGCTTAAGGGATCATGTCTCGAAAGAGACATGACTGACTGGGCAGAAGATCTTTCCCGCAGTAGAATACCATTACTTTCTGTGGTAGTTTGGTTGCTAACAAAGGCTATGGAACCGAATATGTCTTGCTATTTAACAGGGAGAAGAGACGGATTAATACCTTTCCCAAGGTATTTGTGTGAACTCAACTGGAATTTGAACTCGGCTCTCCGAGTTCTCGTTCCGAGCCGATATTGCATATCGTTGATATT